>JAYMFT010377660.1:0-20885 GCA_038088735.1 Panulirus argus | reverse complement strand
CGCAATGTTGGTTCACTTTCCCTTTTCTATCGGTATTACTTTGGCTTTTGCTCCCGAGAGCTGGCTGCTTGTGTGCCACCACCACTAGTTAGACCACGGAATACTCAGCAAGCTGCTGCGTCACATGATTATTGTATGGCCATTGGCAAGTCAAGGGTGTGCCGTTTTGATTACCGCTTCTATCCCTACACGTCGAAGCTTTGGAACTCTCTACCTTCTCATGTATCCCAGTAACTATGACCTGGCTCATTTCAAGAGACATGTTTTTCACTTTCTTAAAAATTTGTAAATACTTCCCCTGTCTGTTTTTCCCAATTCCTCAACTCTCTCTCTATTTCAATTAGGGCCCGGCCTTGATGTAGACTTTTGTCCGTGACTGGAGCCTTCAACATAAGAAAAAAAAAAATATGGCTGACGATGGTTAGTCAGGGTAACGCTACACCTCAGTTTGTGACAAGAGAGTTGACACTGGTGTGTCAGGTTCACACTACACCTCAGGGTGTGACCACAGGGCTGACACTAGTGAGTTACGGTGACGCTAGGCCTCAGGTTGTGACCACACAGCTGACACTTGTGGGTCCGGATGGCGTTACAGCTCAGGTTGCAACCACGCAGCTGAAATTAGTTGGTCAGGGTGATGCTTCACCTCAAGTTGTGACAACATAGGTGAAACTGGGCAGTGAGGGTGACCCTGCACCTCAGGTTGTGCCCAAACAGCTGACACTGGTCAGTCAGAGTGATTCTGTACCTCATAATGTGACAACACGGCTTACACTGGTGTGTGAGAGTGACGCTACACCTCAGGTTGTGACAGCAGATCTGACACTGGTGGGTCAAGATGACGTTAGAGCTCATGTTGTGAACAAAAACCATGACACTGGTTGATCAGGGTGACGCTACACCTTATATTGTGACAACACAGGTAACACTAGAGGGTGAGAGTGACGCTACACCTCAGATTGTGACCACACAACTGACACTGGTGGCTCAGGGTGGCGCTACACCTCGGATTGTGACCACACACCTGACACTGGTGTGTCAGGGTGAAACTACACCTCAATTTGTAATCAAACAGCTGACAGGAGTTTGTCAGGGTGAAGCGACACCTCAGGTTGTGACCACACAGCTGATAATGGTGGATTAGGGTGAGGCTCTACATCAGGGCGTGAAGCCAGAGCTTGACAATGGTGGGTCAGGGTGACGCGATACCTCTGGTTTTAACCATATAGCTGACACTGGTGAGTTAGGGTGACGCTACAATTCAGCTTGTGACCACAAAGCTGACACTGATAGGTCAGGGTGACTTTATACCTCAGGTTGTTACCACAGAGATGACCCTGTAGGGTCAGGGTGACGCTACACCTCTGATCGTGACAACACAGCTAACGCTGGTGGATCAAGGTGACGCTAGACTTCAGCATGTGACCACACAGCTGACACTTGTTGGTCAGCGTAACGCTACACCTTAGGTTGTGACAACACAACTGACACTGGCGGGTCAGGGTGAAGCGATACCTCAGGTTCTGACAACAGAGCTGACACTGGTGGGTCAGGGAGACACTACAGCTCAGATTTTGACCACACACCTGGCATTGTTAGACCAGGGTGGCCTACACCTCAGGTTGTAAACACATACCTGACACCAGTGAGTCAGAGTGACGCTACAATACAGGTTGTGACCACACAGCTAAAATCATTTGGTTAGGGTGAATCTATACCTAAGGCTGTGACAACACAGCTGACACTGGAGGGTCAGGTTGACGCTACACCACTGATTGTGACAACACAGCAGAAACTGGACTGATCAGGGGGAGTCTACATCTCATTTTGTGAGCATAAAGCGGACACTGGTGGATCAGGAAGACTCTATATCTCATGTTGTGACCACAAAACTGCTCTGGTGTACGAGTGTTACGCTAGACCTCAGGTTGTGACCACACAACTGACACTGGTTGGTCAGGTTGACGTTACAACTTAGGTAGTGACCAAACAGTTGACGCTGATGGATCAGTGTAAAGCTATACCTCATGTTGTAACAACACAGCAGACACTGGGGAGTGAGGGTGACGCTACACCTCAGGTTTTCACCACACACCTAACACTGATGGGTGAGGGTAACTCTATACCTCACGTTGTGGCTACACAGCTGACACTAGTGGGTCAGGGTGACTTTAAACCTCACGTTGTGTCCACATAGTTGACACTGGTGAGTCAGGTTGACGCTACACCTCAGGTTATGAACATACACCTGACACTGGTGGGTCTGAATGAAGTTAAAGTTCAGGTTGCGAACGCACAGCTGACATTGGTGGGTCAGGGTGACGGTATAACTCATGTTGTGACCAGTGAGCACACACTGGGGAGTGAAGGTGACGCTACACCTCAGGTTGTGTAAACAAAACTGACACTGGTGGGTCAGGGTGACGCTACACCTCAGGCTCTAACCATATAGCTGACAATCGTCAGTCAATGTAATGCTACACCTCAGTTTGTGACAACAGAACTGGCAGTCGTGTGTCAGGATCACGCTATACCTCAAGTTGTGACCAAACAGCTCACACTAGTGAGTTACGGTGACGCTAGACTTCAGGTTGCACCCACGCAGCTGACATTGGCGGGTCAGGGTGAAGCTTCACCTCATGTTGTGACAACATAGCTTCAACTGTATAGCAAGGGCAACGCTGTACCTCAGGTTGTGACTAAACAGATGACACTGGTCAGTCAAAGTGACTTTATACCTCATATTGTGGCCACACAGCTTGAGACTACAGAGCTGACACTGGTGGGTCAAGAATACGTCAGAGCTCAAGTTGTGAACAAAAAACTGACGGTTTGATCAGGGTGACGCTATACCTCATGTTGTGACAACACAGCTAACACTGGAGGGTGAGGGTGACGCTACACCTCAGATTGTGACCACGCAACTGACACTGGTGGATCAGGGTGAAGCTCACCTCAGGTTTTGACCGAACAGCTGACACGAGTTTGTCAGGATGAAGCGACACCTCAGGTTGTGACCACACAGCTGACGCTGGTGGATCAGAGTGACGCTACACATCAGGGCGTGAAGCCAGAGCTGACAATGGTGGGTTGTAACCACATAGCTGACATTGGTGAGTCAGGGTGACGAAACAATTCAGCTTGTGACCACAAAGCTGACACTAGTGGGTTAGGGAGACTTTATACCTCAGGTTGTTACCACAGAGATGACCCTGTAGGGTCAGGGTGACGCTATACCACTGACTGTGACAAAACAGCTAACGCTGGTGGATCACGGTGACGCTACACCTCAGAATGTGACCACACAGCTGACACTGGTGAGTTAGAGTAACGCTACACGTTAGGTTGTAACAACACAACTGACACTGGTGGTCAGGGTGAAGCGATACAACTGACACTGGTGGTCAGGGTGAAGCGATACCTCAGATTGTGACAACACAGCTGAAACTGGTGAGTCAGGGTGATACTATATCTCAAATTTTGACCACACACCTGACACTGTTGGGTCAGGGTGGCCCTACACCTCAGATTGTAACCACATAGCTGACACTAGTGACCACACAGCTAAAACTAGTTGGTCAGGGTGAATATAACTAAGGCTGTGATAACACAGCTGACACTGGAGGGTCAAGATGAAGCTACACCTCTGATTGTGACAACACAGTAGACACTGGAGAGTCAGGGGGAAGCTACACCTCATGTTGTGAACATGCAGCTGACACTGATGGATCAGGGTGACTCTATACCTCATGTTGTAACCACAGACCTGACACTGGTTTACGAGGGTGACGCTAGACCTCAGGTTTTGACCACACAACTGACACTGGTGGGTAAGGTTGACGTTACGCCTAAGTTTGTATCCAAACAGATGACGCTGGTGGATCAGTTTGAAGCTATACCTTATGTTGTGACAACACAGCTGACACTAGGGAGTGAGGGTGGCACTACACATCAGGTTTAGACCACATCCCTGACACTGGTGGGTGTGGGTGACTCTATACCTCACGTTGTGGCCTCACAGTTGATACTGGTGAGTCAGGTTAACGCTACACCTCAGGAAGTGAACACACAGCTGACACTGGTGGATATGGATGAAGTTACAGCTCGGGTTGCGAAAGCACAATTGACATTGGTGGGTCACGGTGATGCTATACCTCATGTTGTGACCACAGAGCACACATTGGGGAGTGAGGGTAAAGATGCACCACAGGTTGTGAAAACATAGCTGACACTGGTGAGTCAGATGAAGTTAGACATCAGGTTGTGACCACAGAACTGACATTGGTGGGTCAGGGTGACGCTACACTTCAGGTTATGACCAAACAGCTGGCTCTAGTGGATCAGGGTGACGCTAAACCTCAGATTGTGACAAAACATCTGTCACTGGTTGGTCTAGGTGCGGCTACACCTCAGCCTCTGACCACAAACTGAAACTGGTGGATCGGGGTGACGCTAAACCTCAGACCGGCACTACAGTTCAGATTGTGACCACACACCTGACACTGGTGGGTGAGGGTGAAGTAACACCTCAGGTTGCGACCAAGAAGCTGACATTGGTTTGTCAGAGTGAAGCTACACCTCAGGTTGTGACAACACAACTGACGCTGGTGGATCATATTGACGCGACACACCAGAGTGTGACGCCAGAGCTGAAACTGGTGGGACAGGATGACAAGACACCTCTGGTTGTAACCACATACCTGACACTGGTGAGTCAGGGTGACGCTACAATTCAGCTTGTCACCACAGATCTGACTCTGACCACAAACTGAAACCTCAGTTTGTTACCACAGAGATGACACTGGAGGGTCAGGGTGAAGGTTATACATCTGATTGTGACAACAGAGCTGACGCTGGTGATGAAGTCGACGCTACACCTCAGATTGTGACCAAAAAGCTGATACTGGAGGGTCATGGTAGCGGTACGCCTTAGGTTGTGACCGCACAACTGTCACTGGTGGGTCAGAGTGATGCTTCATCTCAAGTTGTGACAACATAGCTGAAACTAGGGAGTGAGGGTGACCCTGCACCTCAGGTTGTGACAAAACAGCTGACACTAGTCAGTCAGAGTGACTTTATACCTCATATTGTGACCACATAGCTTACATCGGTGTGTGAGGGTGACGTTACACCTTAGGTTGTGACCACACAGCTGACACTGTGGGTCAAGATGACGTTAGAGCTCAGGTTGTGAACACGAAACTGACACTTTTTGATCAGGGTGACGCTATACCTCATGATGTGACAAAATAGCTAACACTGGAGGGTGAGGGTGACGCTACACCTCAAACTGTGATCACACAACTGACACTGGTGGGTCAGGGTGGCGATACACCTTGGATTGTGACCACACACCTGACACTGGTGGGTCAGGGTGAAGCTACACCTCAGGTTGTGACCAAACAGCTGACACTAGTTTTTGTCAGGATGAAGCGACACCTCAAGTTGTGACAACACAGCTGATAATGGTGGATCAGAGTGAGGCTGTAAAACAGGGCGTGAAACCAGAGCTGACAATGCCGGGTCAGGGTCACGCGATACCTTTGGTTATAACCACATAGCTGACACTAGTGAGTTAAGGTGACGCTACAATTCAGCTTGTGAGCACAAAGCTGACACCGGTGGGTCAGGGTGATTTCATACCTCAGGTTGTTACCACAAAGATGACCCTGGATTGTCAGGGTGACACTATACCTCTAATTTTGACAACACAGCTAACGCTGGTGGATCACGGTGACGCTGCACCTTAGATTGTGACCACACAACCGACACTGTTGGGTCAGAGTAACGCTACACCTTAGGTTGTGACAACACAACTGACAGTGGTGGTGTCAGGATGACACGATACCTCAGGTTGTGACAACACAGCTGACACTGGTGAGTCAGGGTGATACAACACCTCAGATTTTGACCACACACCTCAGGTTATAATCACATGGCTGACACTAGTGAATCAGACACTAGTGAGTCAGAGTGACGCTACAATTCAGGATGTGACAACACAGCTAAAACTAATTGGTCAGGGTGACTCTATACCTAAGGCCGTGACCACACAGCGACTCTGGAGGGTCAGGGTGACGCTACACCTCCAATTGTGACAACACAGCAGACACTGAAGGGTCAGGGGGAAGTTACACCTCATGTTGTGAACATGCAGCGAACACAGGTGGATCAGAGTGACTCTATACCTCATGCTGTGACCAAATCGCTGCCACTGGTGTACGAGGGTGACGCTAGACCTCAGGTTGTGACCACACAACTGACACTGGTGGGTCAGCTTAACGTTATACCTTAGGTTGTGACCAAACATTTGACGCTTGTGGATCAGTATGATGCTTTACCTCAGGTTGTGACAACACCGCTGACACTGGGGAGTGAGGGTCACACTACACCTCAGGTTTTGACCAAACACCTGACATTGGTGGATAAGGGTGACTCTATAATTCACGTTATGACCACACAGCTAAAATTGGTGGGTCAGAGTAACGCTACACCTGAGGTTGTGACAACATAACTGACTCTGGTGGGTCAGAGTAACTCTATATCTCACGTTGTGGCCACACAGCTGACACTGGTGAGTCAGGTTGACGCTACACCTCAGGTTGTGAACATACAGCTGTCATTGGTGGGTCAGGATGAAGTTACAGCTCAGGTTGCGAACGCACAGCTGACATTTATGGGTCAGAGTGACACAACACCTCAAGTTGTGAAAACAAAGCTGACACTGGTGAGTCAGGGTGAAGCTACACCTCAGGTTTAGACCACAAAGCTGACAATTGTGGGTCAGATGACGTTAGACATCAGGTTTGACCACACAACTGACACTGGTGGATCAGGGTGACGCTATACTTCATGTTGTGACATCACAGCTAACACTGGAGGGTGAAGGTGACGCTGCACCTGAGATTGTGACCACAACTGACACTGGTGGGTCAAGGTGGAGCTACAATTCAAATTTTGACCACACACCTGACACTGGTGGGTGAGGGTGAAGTTACACCTCAGGATGTGACCAAAAACTTGACAATGGTTTGTCAGGGTGAATCTACACATCAGGTTTTGACAACGCAACTGACGCTTGTGGATCAGGGTGACGCGACACATCAGGGCGTGACGCCAGAGCTGACAATGGTGGGTCATAGTGACAAGACACCTCTAGATGTAACCACATAGCTGACACTGGCGGGTCAGGGTTACGTTACACCTCAGTTTTTTTACAACAGAGTTGACAATAGCTGTCAGGTTCACGCAACGCCTCACGCTGTGACCACACAGCAGACGCTAGTGAGTTTAGGTGATGATAGGCCTCAGGTTGCGACCACACAGCTGACACTTGTGGGTCAGGATGACGTTACAGCTGACATTGGTGGGTTAGGGTGATACTTCACCTCAAGTTGTGACAACATAGGACGAAATTAGGGAGTGAGGGTGACCCTGCACCTCAGGTTGTGACCAAACAACTGACACTGTGGATCAAGATGATGTTAGAGCTCAGGTTGTGAACACAAAACTGACACTTTTTGGTCAGGGTGAAGCTATACCTCATGTTGTGACAACATAGTTAACACTGGAGGGTGAGGGTGACGCTACACCTCAAACTGTGATCACGCAACTGACACTGGTGGGTCTGGGTGGCGATACACTTTGGATCGTGACCACACACCTGACACTGGTGGGTCAGGGTGAAGCAACACCTCAGGTTGTGACCAAACAGCTGACACTGGTTTTTGTCAGGATGAAGCGACACCTCAGGTTGTGACCACACAGCTGATAATGGTGGATCAGAGTGAGGCCGTACAACAGGGCTTGAAGCCAGAGCTGACAATGGCGGGTTAGGGTCACGCGATACCTTTGGTTATAACCACATAGCTGACACTAGTGAGTTAAGGTGACGCTACAATTCAGCTTGTGAGCACAAAGCTGACACCGGTGGGTCAGGGTGATTTCATACCTCAGGTTGTTACCACAAAGATGACCCTGGATTGTCAGGGTGACACTATACCTCTAATTTTGACAACACAGCTAACGCTGGTGGATCACGGTGACGCTACGCCTTAGATTTTTACCACACAGCTGACACTGGAGGATCAAGGTGATGCTACACCACTGATTGTGACAACACAACAGACACTGGAGAGTCAGGGGGAAGATATACCTCATGTTGTGAACATGCAGCTGACACTGATGGATAAGGGGGACTATACTTCATATTGTGACCACAAAGCTGACACTGCTATACGAGGGTGACGCTAGACCTCAAGTTGTGACCACACAACTGACACTGGTGGGTCAGGTTGAAGTTACACCTGAGGTTGTGACCAAACAGATAAAGCTGGTGGATCAGTTTGAAGCTATACCTTATGTTGTGACAACACAGCTGACACTGGGGAGTGAGGGTGACGCTATACCTCAGGTTTTGACCACACACCTGACACTGGTGGGTGAGGGTGATTCTATACTTCACGTTGTGGCCACACAGCTGACACTGGTGGATCTGGATGAAGTTACAGCTCAGGATGCAAAAGTGCAGCTGACAATGGTGGGTCAGGGTGACGCTATGCCTCATGTTGTGACCATAGAGCACAGACTGGGGAATGAGGGTGACGCTACACCTAAGGTTGTGAAAACAAAGTTGACACTGGTGAGTCAGATGAAGTTAGACATCAGGCTGTGACCACATAACTGACGCTGCTGTCTCAGGGTGACGCTAAACCTCAGATTGTGACCAAACATCTGACACTGGTGGGTGTGGTTGAGGCTACACCTAATGTTGTGACCACTCAACTGACACTGGTTGATCTGGGTGACGCTATAATTCTGACTGTGACCACACACCTGACAATGGTGGGTCAGGGTGAAGTTACACCTCAGGCTGTGACCAAGAAGCTGACATTGGTTTGTCATGGTGTAGCTATACCTCAGGTTGTGACAACACAACTGACGCTGGTGGATCTGCTTGTCGCGACACATCAGGGTGTAACGCAAGAGCATGAAATGGTGGGTAATGGTGACAAGACACTTCTGGCTGTAACCACACAGCTGACACTAGTGAGTCAGAGTGACGCTACAATTTAGCTTGTGACCGCAAAGCTGACACTGGTGGGTCAGGGTGACTCTATATCTCAGTTTGTTACCAGAGAGATGACACTAGAGGGTCAGGGTGATTGTGACAATAGAGCTGACGCTGGTGGATCAATGTGACGATACACCTCAGATTGTGACTAAACGTCTGACACTGGTTGGTCTGAGTGAGGCTACACCTCAGGTTGTGACCATACAACTGACATTGGTGGATCAGGGTGACGCTATACCTCAAGTTGTGAGATCATAGCTAACACTGGAGGGTGAGGGTGACGTTGCACCTCAGAATGTGACCACACAACTGACATTGGTGGGTGAGGGTGGCGCGATACCTCAGGTATGACAACAGAGCTAACACTGGTGGCTTTGGTTGACCCTACATATCAGACTTTGACCACACATTTGACACTGGTGGATCATGATGACGCTATACATCAGGTTGCAACCACAGAGCTGACACTAGTGGATTAGGGAGACTCTCTATCTCATTTTGTGACCACAGAGCTGACACTGGTGAGTCAGGGTGACGCTACACCTCAAGTTCTGACTACAAAGCTGACAATGGTGGGTCAGATGACGTTAGACATTAGGTTTAACCAAAGAACTGACACTGGTGGATTACGATGACGCTAAACCGTAGATTGTGACCAAACATCTGACACTGGTTGGTCTGGTTGAGGCTACACCTCAGGTTGTGACAACACAAGTGAAACTGATGGATCAGGGTGACGCTATACTTCATGTTGTAACAGCACAGCTAACACTGGAGGGTGAAGGTGACGCTGCACCTGAGATTGTGTGCACACAACTGACACTGGTGGGTCAAGGTGAAGTTACACCTCAGGTTTTTGACCAAAAAGCTCACACTAGCTTGTCAGGGTGAAGCTAAACATCATGTTTTGACAACACAACTGACGCTGGTTGATCCGGGTGACGCGACACATCAGGGTGTGAAACCAGAGCTGACTATGGCGGGTCACGGTGACACGACACCTCTAGCTGTAACCACAGAGCTCACACTGGTGAGTCAGGCTGACGTTAAAATTCAGATTGTGACCACAAAGCTGACACTGGTGGGTCAGGGTGACTCTATACCTCAGGTTGTTACCAGAGAGATGACACTAGAGGGTCAGTGAGACGCTACACCTCTGTTTGTGATAACACAGCTGGCGTTGGTGGATTAAGGTGAGGCTACACCTTAGTTTGTAACTAGAAAGCTGACTTTGGTGGGTAATGGTAACGCTACACCTTAGGTTGTGACCATACAACTGACACTGGTGGGTCAGGGTGACGCGATATCTCAAACTGTGACAACAGAGCTGACACTGATGGGTTAGGGAGACCCTACATCTCAGATATTGACTACACATTTGACACTGGTGGATCAGTAAGACGCTATACCACAGGTTGTAACCACACAGCTAACACTAGTTAGTGAGGGAGACTCTAAACCTCATGTTGTGACCAAACAGCTGACACTGGTGAGTCAGGGTGACGCTACACCTCAGTCTGTAACCATAGAGCAGACAATAGTTAGTTAGGGTAACACTTACACCTCAGTTTATGACAAATGAGCTGACACTGGTGTGCCAGGTTCACGCTACACCTCAGGTTTTGACCACTTAACTGACACTAGTGAGTAAATTTGACGCTAGACCTCAGGTTATGACCACACAGCTGACACTTGTGGGTCAGGATGACGTTACAGCTGAGGTTGGGACCACGCAGTTGACAGTGGTGGGTCAGGGTGATGTTTCATCTTAAGTTCAGACAACATAGCTGAAACTGGAGAGTGAGGGTGACCCAGCACCTCAGTTTGTGACAAAACAGCTGACACTGGTCAGTCAGAGTGACTCTATACCTCATATTGTGAACACACAGCTTACGCTGGTGTGTGAGGGTGACGCTACACCTCATACTGTGACCACACAGTCAAGATGACGTTAGAACTCATGTTGTGAACACAAAACTGACACTGGTTGGTCAGGGTGAGGCTATACCTCATGTTGTGACCACAAAGCTGACACTGCTGTACGAGGGTGACGCTTGACCTCAGGTTGTGACAACACAACTGACACAGGTGGGTAAGGTTGACGTTACACCTCAGGTTGTGACTAAATAGTTGACGCTGGTGGATTTAATGTGAAGCTACACCCGATGTGTTGACAACAGAACTGACACTGGGGAGTGAGGGTGACGCTACACCTCAGGTTTTGACCACACACCTAACACTGGTGGGTGAGAGTGACTATAACTCACGTCGTCGCCACACAGCTGACACTGGTGGGTCGGAGTAACGCTACACCTTATGTTGTGACAACATAACTGACACTGGTGGATCAGGGTGACTCTATACCTCACGGTGTGGCCACAAAGCTGACACTGGTGAGTCAGGTTGACGCTACACCTCAGGTTACGAACATACAGCTGACAATGGTGGGTCAGGATGAAGTTACAGCTCAGGTTGCGAACGCACAGCTGACATTGGTGGGTCAGGGTGACGCTATACCTCATGCTGTGACCAGAGAGCACACACTGGGGAGTGAGGGTGACGCTACACCTCAGGTTGTGAAAACAAAATTGACACTGGTGAGTCAGGGTGAGGCTATACCGCAGTTTGTGACAACAGAGCTGACAATGGTGTGTCAGGTTCACGCTACACCTCAGGTGGTGACCAAACAGCTGACACTAGTGAGCTACGGTGACGCTAAACCTTAGGTTGCACCCACACAGCTGACATCGATGGGTCAGGGTGATGCTTCACCTGAAGTTGTGACAACATAGCTGAAACTGTGGAATGTGGATGACGCTGCACCTCAGGTTGTGACCTAACGGCTGACACTGGTGGATCAAAGTGACGCTAAACCTTAGATTGTGACTAAACATCTGACACTGGTGGATCAGGGTGGTACTAAACCTCAGATTGTGACCACACAATTGACGATAGTGGATCAGGGTGAAGTTACACCTCAGGTTGTGACGAAAAAGCTGACACTGGTTTGTCAGGGTAAAGCTACACCTCAGGTTGTGACAACACAACTGACGCTGGTGGATTAGCTTGACGCGACACATCAGGGTGTGACGCCAGAGCTGGAAATGGTGGGTGAGGGTGACAAGACACCTCTGGTTGTAACCACTTAGCTGACACTGGTGAGTCAGGCTGACGCTACAATTCAGATTGTGACCACAAAGCTGAAACTGGTGGGTCAGGGTGACTCTATACCTTAGGTTGTTACCAGAGAAATGACACTGGAGGGTCAGGGTGACGCTATACCTCTGACTGTGACAACAGAGTGACGTTGGTGGATCAAGTCGACGCTACATCTCAGATTGTGACCAAAAAGCTGACACTGGTGGGTCATGGTAACGCTACGCCTTAGCATGTGACCACACAACTGTCAGTGGTGGGTTAGGGTGACGAGATACCCAGGTTTTGACAACAGAGCTGACACTGGTGGATCAGGGTGACGCTACATCTCTGATTGTGACAACACAGCAGACACTGGAGGGTCAGGTGGAAGCTCCACCTCATGTTTTGAACATACAGCTGACACTGATGGATCAAAGTGACTCTATATCTCATGTTGTGACCACAGATCTGACGCTGGTGTACTTGGTTGACGCTTGACCTCAGATTGTGACCACACAACTGACACTGGTGTGTCATGTTGACGTTAGTCCTCAGGTTGTGACCAAACAGATGACGCTGGTGGATCATTTTGAAGCTATACCTTGTGTTGTGACAACACAGCTGATGCTGAGGAGTGAGGGTGACGCTGTACCTAGGGTTTTGACCACACACCTGACACTGGTGGGTGAGGGTGACTCTATACTTCATGTTGTGGCCACACAGCTGACACTGGTTAGCCAGGATGACACTACACGTCAGGTTGTGAACACACACCTGACATTGGAGGGTCTGGTTGAAGTTACAGCTCAGTCTGCGAACGCAGAGCTGATACTGGTGGGTCACGGTGACGCTATGCCTCATGTTGTGACCAGAGAGCACACACTGGGGAGTGAGGGTGACGCTACGCCTCAGGTTGTGAAAACAAAGATGACACTGGTGAGTCATATGAAGTTAGACATCAGGTTGTGACCACAAAACTAACACTGATGGGTCATGATGACGCTACACCTCATTCTGTAACCTTAGAGCTAACAATGGTTAGTGAGAGTAACGCTACGCCTCAGTTTGTGACAACAGAGCTGACACTAGTTTGTCAGGTTCACGCTACACCTCAGGCTGTGACCACACAACTGACACTTGTGGGTCAGGATGACGTTACAGCTCAGGTTGCGTCCACGCAGCTGACATTGGTGGGTCAGGGTGATGTTTCATCTTATAATCAGACAACATAACTGAAACTGGGGAGTGAGGGTGACCCTGCACCTCAGGTTGTGACCAAACAGTTGACACTGGTCAGTCAGAGAGACTATACCTCATATTGTGACCACACAGCTTACATTGGTGTGTGAGGGTGACGCTACACCTCAGACTGTGACCACACAGCTGACACTGGTGGGTCAAGATGACGTTAGAACTCATGTTGTGAACACAAAACTGACAATGGTTGATCATGGTGAGGCTATGCCTCATCTTGTGACAATACAGCTAACACTGGAGGGTGAGAGTGACGCTACGCATCACACTGTAACCACACAACTGACGCTGGTGGGTCAGGGCACCGCTACACCTCATGTTGTGACCAAACAGCTGACACGGGTTTGTCAAGGTGAAGCGACACCTCAGGTTTTGACCACACAGATGACGCTGGTGGATCAGGGTGACGCTGTGCCTCAGGGCGTGAAGAAAGAGCTGACAATGGTGGGTCAGGGTAACGCGATACCTCTGGCTGTAACAACATACCTGACACTGGTAAGTTAGGGTGACAAAAAATGCAGCTTTTGACCACAAAGCTGACACTGGTGGGTCAGGGTGACTTTATACCTCAGTTTGTTACCACAGAGATGACCCTGGAGGGTCAGGATGACGCTTCACCTCTATTCGTGACAACACAGCTAACGCTGGTGGATCAAGGTGACGCTACACCTCAGATATTGACCACACATCTCACGCTGGTGGGTCATGGTAGCGCTACACCTTAGGGTGTTAAAACACAACTGATAGTGGTGGGTCAGGATGACGCGATAACTTAGGATGTGGCAACACAGCTGACACTGGTGGGTCAGGGTGACAATATACCTCAGATTATGGTCACACACTTGACACTGTTCGGTCAGGGTGGCCCCTACACTTCAGGTTGTAACCACATAACTGACAATAGTGAGTCAGCGTGACGCTACAATTCAGGTTGTGACCACACACCTAAAACTAGTTGGTCAGGGTGATTCTATACCTAAGGCCGTGACCACACAGCTGACACTGGAGGATCAGGGTGACGCTACAGCACTGATTGTGACAACACAGCAGAAACTGGACTGATCAGGGGGAATCTACATCTCATGCTGTAAACATAGAGCGGACACTGGTGGATCAGGTTGACTCTATACCTCATATTCTGACACAGACCTGACACTGGTGTACGAGGGTGACACTACACCTTAGGTTGTGACCACACAATTGACACTGGTGGGTCATGTTGGCGTTACACTTCAGGTTGTGACCAAACAATTGACGCCGATGGATCAGTGTGAAGCGATACCTCATGTTTTGACAACACAGCTGACACTGGTGGGTGAGGGTGGCTCTCTACCTCACGTTGTGGCAACACAGCTGACACTGGTGGGTCAGGGTAGCGCTACAATTCAGATTATGACACTGGAGGGCGAGGGTGAAGTTACACCTCAGGTTGTGACCAAAAAGGTAACACTGGTTTGTCAGGGTGAAGTTATACGTCAGTTTGTGGCAACACAACTGACGCTGATGGATCAGGGTGATGCTACACATCAGGGCGTAACGCCAGAGCTGACAATGGTGGGTCAGAGTGACACGACACCTCTGGCTGTAACCACAGAGCTGACACTGGTGAGTCAGGGTGACGTACAATTTAGCTTGTGACCACAAAGCTGACACTGTTGGGTCAGGGTGGCTCTATACCTCAGGTTCTTACCAGAGCGATGACACTGGAGGATCAGGTTGATGCTACACCTCTGATTGTGACCAATCAGCTGACACTGGTGGGTCATGGTAACGCTACACCTTAGGTTGTGACACACAACTGATATTGGTGGGTCAGGGTGACAAGGTACCTCAGGTTGTGACAACAGAGCTAACACTGGTGGCTTTGGGTGACCCTACATCTCAGATTTAGACCACACACCTGACACTGGTGGATTAGGATGACGCTATATCTCACTTTGTAACCACACAGCTAACACTAGTGGGTGAGGGAGACTCTATACCTCATGTTGTGACGACACAACTGACACTGATGAGTCAGGGTGACGCTACACTTCAGGCTGTAACCATATAGCTGACAATAGTCAGTCAGGGTAACGCTACACCTCAGTTCGTGACAACAGAGCAGACAGTGGTGTGTTAGGTTCACGCTACACCTCAGGTTGTGACCACATAGCTGACAATAGTGAGTTACGGTTACGCTAGACCTCAGGTTGTGACCTCACAGCTGACACTTGTGGGTCAGGATGAAGTTACAGTTCGGGCTGCGACCACGCAGCTGACATTGGTGGGTCAGGGTGATGCTTCACCTTAAATTGTGACAAAATAGCTGAAACATGGGAGTGAGGGTGACCCTACATCTCAGATTTTGACCACACAACATATACTGGTGGATCAGGATGACGCTATACCACAGGTTGTAACCACACAACTGAATCTAGTGGGTGAGGGGCACTCTATACCTCATGTTGTGACCACAGAGCTGACACTGGTGAGTGAGGGTGACACTACACCTCAGGTTGTAGCCATATAGCTGACAGTGGTTAGTCAGGGTAACGCTACACCTTAGTTTGTGACAACAGAGTTGACACTGGTGTGTCCGGTTCACGCTACACCTCAGGTTGTGACCACATAGCTGACAATAGTGAGTTACGGTTACGCTAGACCTCAGGTTATGACCACAGAGCTGACACTTGTGACTCAGGATAACGGTACAGCTCAAGTTGTGACCACGCAGCTGACACTGGTGGATAAGGGTAAAGTCTCACCTTAAGATATGACAGCATAATTGAAACTGGGGAGTGAGGGTGACCCTGCACCTCAGATTGTGACCAAACAGCTGACCCTGATCAGTCAAAGTGACTCTATACCTCATATTGTGACCACACAGCTTACACTTGTATTAGGGTGACGCTACACCTCAGATTGAGGCCACAGAGCTGATACTGGTGGGTCAAGATGACGTTAGAGCTCAGGTTATGAACACAAAACCTGACACTGGTTGATCAGGGTGACGCTATACCTCATGTTGTGACAAAACAGCTAACACTGGATGTTGAGGGTGACGGTATACCTCAGATTGTAACCACACAACTGACACTTGTGAGTTAAGGTGGCCCTACACCTCGGATTGTGACCACACCCCTGACACTGGTAGGTCAGGGTAAAGCTACACCTCAGGTTGTGACTAAACAGCTGACACGGGTTTGTCAGGTTGAAGCGACACCTCAGGTTTTGACCACACAGCTGACGCTGGTGGATCAGGGTGACGCTGTACATCAGGGCTTGAAGCCATATAGCTGACGCTGGTGAGTTAGGGTGACGCTACAATTCAGCTTGTGACCACAAAGCTGACACTGGTGGGTCAATGGGACTTTATACCTTAGACTGTTACCACAGTGATGACCCTAGAGGGTCAGGATGACGCTACACCACTAATTGTGACAATACTGATACCGCTGGTGCATGAAGGTCACGTGACGCTAGACCTCAGAACGTGACCACACAGCCAACATTGGTGGGTCAGAGTAACGCTACACCTTAGGTTGTGACAACACAACTGACACTGGTGGGTCAGGGTGACGCGATACCTCAGGTTGTGACAACGCAGCTGAAACTGGTGGGTAAGAGTGACACTATACCACAGATTCTGACCACACACCTGACACTGTTGGGTCAGAGTGGTACTAAACCTAAGTTTGTAACCACATAGCTGACACTAGTGAGTCAGAGTGACGCTACAATTCAGGTTGTGACCACACGGCTAAAACTAGTTGGTCAGGGTGACTCTATACCTTAGGCCGTGACCACACAGCTGACACTGGAGGGTCAGGATGACACTACACCACTGACTGTGACAACACAGCAGAAACTAGAGGGTCAGGGGGAATCTACATCTCATGTTGTGAACATAGAGCGGACACTGGTGGATCAGGGTAACTCTATACCTCATGTTGTGACCACAGAGCGGACACTGGTGTACGAGAGTGACGCTACACCTCAGGTTGTGTCCACACAACTAACATTGGTGGGTCAGCTTGAAATTGCACCTCAGGTTGTGACCAAACAGTTTACGCTGGTGGATCAGTGTGAAGCTATACCTCATGTTGTGACAACACAGCTGACACTGGAGAGTGAGGGTGACAGTACACCTCGGGTTTTGACCACACACCTGACACTGGTGGGTGACGGTGACTCTTTACCACATGTTGTGGCCACACAGATGACACTGATGGGTCAGGGTAACTCTACACCTTAGGTTGTGACAGCATAATTGATACTGGTCGGTCAGAGTGACTCTATACCTCACTTTGTGGCCACAAAGCTGACACTGATGAGTCAGGCTGACGCTACACCTCAATTTATGAACATACAGTTGACACTGGTGGGTCAGGATGAAGTTAAAGCTCAGGTTGCGGACGCAAAGCTGACATTGGTGGGTCAGGGTGGCGCTATACCTCATGTTGTGACGAGAGAGCACACACTGGGGAGTGATGGTGAAGCTACACATCTGGTTGTGTCCATAAACCTGATAATGGTAGGTCAAATGACATTAGACATCAGTTTGTGACCACAGAACTGACACTGATGGATCAGGGCGAAGCTAAACCTCAGATTGTGACTAAACATCTGACACTGATGGGTCTGGGGGAGGCTACACCTAAGGTTGTGACCACACAACTGAAATCTGGTGGATCAGGGTGACGCTATAGCTCTTGTTGTGATATAACAGTTAACACTGGAGGGTGAGGGTGACGCTGCATCTTAGATTGTGACCACATAACTGACACTGGTGGGTCAGGTGGGCGCTACAATTCAGTTTTTGACCACACGCCTGACACTGGTGGGTGAGGGTGAAGTTACAACTCAGGTTGTGACCAAAAAGCTGACACTGGTTTGTCAGGATGAAGCTACACGTCAGGTTGTGACAACCCAATTGACGCTGGTGGAGCAGGTTGACGCGACATATCAGGGCGTGACGCCAAAGCTGACAATGGTGGGTCAGGGTGACAGGACACCTCTGGTTGTAACCACATAGCTGACACTGGTGAGTCAGGGTGACGCTACAATTTAGTTTGTGACCACAAAGCTGACACTAGAGGGTCAGGGTGACTCTATACCTCATCTTGTTACCAGAGAGATGACACTGAAGGGTCAGGGTAACGCTACACCTCTGATTGAGACAACACAGCTGACGCTGGTGGATCAAGGTGACGCTGCACCTCACACTGTTACCAAACAGATGTCACTGGTGGGTCATTGTAACGAAACAAATTGGGCTGTGACCACACAACTGACACTGGTGGGTCAGGGTGACGCGATCCATCAGGTTTTGACAACAGAGCCAACACTGATGACTTTGGGTGATCCTATATATCAGGTTTTGACCATACACCTGACACTGGTGGATCAGGGTGATCGCATACCTCAGGTTGTAACCACACAGTTGACACTAGCGGGTGAGAGAGACTCTATACCTCATGTTATGGCCACAAAACTGACACTGGTCAGTCAGGGTGACACAACATCTCAGTTTCTAACCATATAGCTGACAATGGTTAGTCAGGGTAACGCTACACCTCAGTTTGTGACAAGAGAGCTGACACTGGTGTGTCAGGTTCACGCTACACCCCAAGGTGTGACCACAGAGCTGACACTAGTGAGTTACGGTGGCGTTAGACCTCAGGTTGTGACTACACAGGTGACACTTGTGGGTCAGGATGACGATACAGCTCAGGTTGCGACCACCAAGCTGACATTGGTGGGTGAGGGTGACACTGTAACTCCTGACGTGAAGCCAGAGCTGACAATGGTGGGTCAGGGTGACACGACACCTATGCTTGTAACCACATAGCTGACACTGGTGAATCAGGGTGTTGTTACAATTCACCTTGTTACCACAAAACTGACACTCGTGGGTCAGGGTGACACTATACCTGAGGTTGTTACCTGAGAGATGATACTGGAGGGTCAGGGTGAAGCTACACCTCTGATTGTAACAACACAGCTGACGCTAGTGGAACAAGGTGGCACTACACCTCAGATTGTGACGAACCAGCTGACACTGGTTCGTCATGGTAACGCTACACTTTATGTTGTGACCACACAACTGACACTAGTGGGTCAGGGTGACGCGATATCTCAGGTTGTGACAACAGAGCTAACACTGGTGGCTTTGGGTGATCCTACATCTCAGGTTTTGATCATACACCTGACATTGGTGGATCAGGATGACGCTATACCTCAGGTTCTAACCACACAGCTGACACTAGTTGGTGAGGAAGACTCTATACCTCATGTTGTGACGACACAGTTGACAATGGTGAGTCAGGGTGACGCTGCACCTTAGGTTGTAGCATTATAGCTGACAATGATTAGTCAGGGTAACGCTACACCTCAGTTTGTGACAACAGAGCTGACACTCGTGTGTCAGGTTCAAGCTACACCTCAGGTTGTGACCAGAGAGCTGACACTAGTGAGTTACGGGTGACGCTAGACCTCAGGTTGTGATCAGAGAGCTGACACTAGTGAGTTACGGTGACGCTAGACCTCAGGTTGTGACCACACAACTGACACTTGTGGGTCAGGATGATGTTACGGCTCAGGTTGCCACCACGAAGCTGACATTGGTGGGTTAGGGTGATACTTCACCTCAAGTTGTGGCAACATAGCTAAAACTGGGGAGTGAGGGTGACGCTGCTCCCGAGGTTGTGACGAAACAGCTGACATTGGTCAGTCAGAGTGACTCTATACCTCATATTGTGACCACACAGCTTACACTGGTGTGTGAGGGTGACGCTACACCTCAGGTTGTGAACACACAGCTAACACTGGTGGGTCAAGATGACATTAGAGCCCAGGTTGTGAACACAGAACTGACTCTGGTTTATCAGGATGACGCTATACCTCATGTTGTAACAACACAGCTAACTCTGGAGGGTGAGGGTGACGTACACCTCATTTTGTGACCACACATGTGACACTGGTGGGTCAGGGTGTCGCTACACCTCGGATTGTGACCACACATCTGTCACTGGTGGGTCAGGGTGAAGTTACACCTCAGGTTATGACCAAACAGCTGATACGGGAATTTCAGGGTAAAACGACACCTCAGATTGTGACCAAACAGCTGATACGGGAAATTCAAGGTAAAACGACACCTCAGGTTGTGACCACACAGCTGACTTTTGTGGGTCAAGGTGACGCTACAAATCTGGGCGTGACGCCAGAGCTGACTCTATTGGGTCAGAGTTACGCGATAATTATGGTTGTAACCACACAGCTGACACTGGTGAGTTATGGTGACGCTACACCTGAGTTTGGCAACACAACTGACATTGGAGGGTCAGGGTAAGGCGATACCTCAGGTTGTGACAACACAGCTGACACTGGTGGGTTAGGGTGACCCTACACCTCAGATTTTGAACACAAAGCTGACACT
>JAYMFT010377651.1:0-20887 GCA_038088735.1 Panulirus argus | reverse complement strand
ATATATATATATATATATATATATATATATATATATATATATATATATACATATATCAAAACCAATTGTCGCAAAGTCGTGCGATATGCTCAAGGGTCGTTCCATCGTGCTCACGAGTTGTACCGTCGTGTTGAGGGTCGAATCGTCGTGCTCACGGGTTATAAGGTCGCGTCAAGGGTAATACCGTCGTGATCAAGGGTTATATCGTCGTGCTCAGGTGTCGTAATGTCATTCTCCAGGGTTGTAGCTTCGTGCTCAAAGGAATGAAATACCAAATCCACAGTTTCAACAGATGTTGACGTTCTTGCCAAACTTTAGTTACGAAAATAATTCTCTTTCCTTTGGCGAGTCAGAAAATCCATCTTTAAGACGAGCACTGCGCACAGCCCTGCTCCCGCCCCAGGAGGCAGCCCGGCGGGTTAACCTCATTACCTCAAAAACGTCTGTGCAAGTCTACGATAAATGGAAAACTGAGGGTTTTTCCATTAAATTTGCAATTAATAACACATCATTCTACATCAGTGCATGGACAGTTATGGACAGTTGCGTCATACAACGAAAAATGCTATTCAAAGAGACGAAGGATGATTAAACTTAGCCACAGATGAAGAATAAAACAGAGAATGCATCAAATTATGCGACACATTCATCAAAAAAAGAATTACACAACAAATAATGATCAAGGAAACAGTAATATGGAAGATGAAGTTACCGTTGTCACTCAGAAGAATGTCTGTCACAAGGAACAAACTGGAAGGCAGAGGAAAAACGATGAACGAAAGTAAAATATTAAACAAGGAAAAACAGATGTAGAAAGCAGGTGGGCTGTCCACCTGGTGGAGACGATGTAAACCTATATTTACTGATTTTTATTGTTCTGTGAGTAGCTGTTACAGTAACAATGGCAGAGGCTTTGAGGCTAACGGAAAAAAAGACCTATGTACGACCCTTTTATAATCATTTTTCTATGCAACTACTCGATACTATGCGTTACAGAGAAAACGAGTGTAGACATAAAAGAAAATGGAATTTTTTCATGGGGTATTCATGCAATCTATCTTATCTTGGGGGGGGGGGAACCCTAACAAATGGATTGTTTACCTTAATTCAGGATGACTAATTCTTTAATGAGAAACTGTAAAACTAATCATAATTCTTTCAAACAAATGCAGACTTTACATAATGTAGATGATGGTGTGCCTACCGTTTGAGGAGGGTACGGCTTTTGAGCACGACGGTACGACCCTGGGGTATGACTGCAAAACCGATTCCTGTGCTTGAAACAGGGTCTAAAGCAAATACAAAATCCGCTTTATTTCCAAACTACCGCAGGGAAATAAAGCCGAATATTAAGTGAACTCTCAACTACAACTCAAAGTGATGGAACCTTCCCGTAATTTCCGGGTCCGAGATACATGGCACACCCATAAAACACGAGCAGACATAAGACCCCCAAGAAGCGAGGGGAAATCCTTCTCAACCGGATAAAGGTTACTCCTCATGTGGTTTCCAACAGGGTTGCGCTCCAACGTACCTGGAGATTCAGGTTCTACGTACTCGACCCGTGGCTCCTGTCTTGACCAGAGGGCCAGCCTTGACCAAAGGGGCCGGCCTTGACCAGAGGACCAGCCCTGACCAGAGGGCCAGCTTTGATACTTGCCCATGACCATCTGCCTGGTCACAAGTGTCAAGTTTTCCTATGATCAAATAACTAAAATTATCAATTCACGAATATTTCTTTTTTCTTCAGACAAACATCTAAAATAGTTGGCCTGGCAGTGCTAAAACTTGAGGCTTCAAGAATCTCATCTAGTTCGCCTGGGCGTGGCATGACCTGAGGCTTCAAGAAACTGGCATGGTTCGCCTGGCGGTGCTAAGACCTGAGGCTTCAAGAACTTCACATAGTTAGCCCCCCACACAGCGGACCTGAGGCTTCAAGAGAAGCTCCTCAGATAAAATGGTCCCTCGATAATGAAGCAGAGGTGAACACCATCCGACAGAGCAGAGGAAACAGAACACCATCCTAGCCTTACCCAATCTTGGGTTATGCCGTGTCCTGAGATGGCGAGGCCGGAGGCGGAGGGTGACCAATAACCCTGGAGCCTGAGGCGGTGAAAGAGGGTGGTCAGGGAGGAGGTCTGGGAGGAGGCTGGACGCGATGGCAGCTGAGGCTGAGCAGGTGCTAATCTGACCACCACTCGGATTTCCGGTAACAATCTTTAAAGCTGTTGCCCCGTCCGGCCAGGACCCCGTCGGGACTATACTGAGGCGCTACTGGAGCCTCCGCAAGTCCCCGCTGAGTCAGCCAACCGCTTTACTGGGTTGTATCTAAAACTCCTGGAACTCATGTCTAGGTCGTGGTTCCTTATGCATATAAGTACTAATGGTAGTACGTCTAAGTGTGGTGTGGTAATATGACACCACACGTTCTACCGGTGCTAGTGCTAAACTCCAGCGGTGGAGTACATGACGAGGAACACCATCCGCCTCAAATCTCGGCACGTCACCTGAAGATGAGTGTGATTACTCACGCTCTCTTAATCTCCTCTCGATAGTTCAACCTCTCTCCCTCACCTCTTGCCACACACTCACCTTTCTCAACCATCCACCAGCCTGCCTCTACCATCTCACCCACACACCACCTACCAACCCTACTTCTTACAACCAAAGATCTGGTCTGTCAACATAACCTTATTATAACTCAACGACTCTACATTTTTACAGGAGGGACGTGTTCCACGACCGTCATCACCATCTAAATTACAAGCCGACATATTCCCATCAAAAAAGAAAAGTATGCAGTAGGAATAAATAGTTTCATCATGCAGCTGTACTGTCTACACTCTTAAGAGTGAGAGGTTGTGGCCTCGCCCAGTAATACAGAGGCTTTACTGAATCGATGCGGGAGGTTAAGGACCTCCTGAGCTCCTAGCTCAGCAATTTCAGCCATCCTACAATGGTGGCGTCAGCACGCAAAAGCATTCTGGTTGGGAAGGGTGAAGAACCTTCAAGAGTGTCGTCAGTGGTCCTGCCTGACTCCTCCAGACATTTCCACATTCCCAACCCATCATTAAGGCAGTGATACACCCCTTAGTGCACTGTAAAGATGGGGGGGTCATCCCATATCACTCGTGCATCCCTCTTGTCACCGTCTCTCGTGTTAGGAGCCGTCATGTCTCCCGTCCTGGAATACGTGCGTGACCCGATTCCTTCATCGCTTCCCACACTCCCTCATTTCCCCCGACTGACCATCAATCTTAATTGCAGAGGTCCCGGAGGAAGACTTTAATTACCATTGTCCTCAGCCGATGAGATCATCGTACAACTCTCGTGTCAGTCGAACGGGCGGCACGCAACGATACTGTGTTGTTATGAATGTCGTGTGCAAGACTGATACACAGTGAAGCTTGCACAGTGCCCTGTGGGTCACTGTTCTTAACAATAGGGGCAATACACCTCGCACTGATCAACTTTCTCTCTGGGAATGAGTGTGTTGCACAATGACCCGTTGAGCGTCCTATTTCCCCTCTGTGTATTCTATGAGCCATCATTCCAAGGACTGTATCTTATGAAATTCTTTAGCAAGCTGTGTATATACAGTAACATCGGCATTCTTCCACCACACTTTCCCCTCAACCATTTAGTTACAAAGGTTCAGTAGTTATCAGAAGCGTCGTCCGTCATCTTGGGTGTATAATACCCTTTCCTTTGTGTTTATCGCATCCATAACTCCCCTGATTCATGCATAAATGTCAACGTCCGTCACCCTTACTCGGGAGAGTTTTCTGTGCAGATTTGGGTACTCATCTTCCAACGTTTCCAATTTGTATATTGTCATGTATATGTGAATTAGGTCAACATATTAACAGTTGGACCAGGGAAGAAGCCACGCCAGATGGTCAGTAGTTACACCATTACAGCATCAGAACTGGACGACCGACGTCACCGTTCAGAGCACTTGTTCCCCTCGCGTTAGGTGTACTGCCGGGTGCTAACATCGCCTCCTGACGCTGCGGAAACACTTTGGTACAAAAGTTTCCGGAGATAATTCACCAACCGCGCTGCTCCAGTGATGCGTCGCAATCAACGGGAGAAGTTCAGACCGCTCACACGTGCACGCCACAAATCTTGGGTTCTACGAGGGAAATACTTGAAGACGTGGCTCCCGTCGATACGCGACACCAATCAAAGGTGTAACGGCAGACACCCTACACTGTGCCAGTTACACTCATACAGGCCTTGTGTGTACGTGGAGTCGTCAACCCGAGCCCCCGGCACTTCTTCCCTCGCTACCAGCAAACACATCCATGACGGAGGGGTGGCTGGACCCGTTCCTAGAAGAAGTGATTAAGTTCCATCAAGGTGCAACACACGATATACCTGCACTAGTTACGCTGGTATGAGGGATGGCAGCAGCACCCTGTAGAACCCAGCTGTCTGATGCAAGCAGAACCCCTTACCAAGGAAACCTAGTCAGGGACTGAGCCACGGGGGTGAGAGAGAGCGCTTCCCAAAATCAATGACACTTATATTTCTTAATATTTTTACAATTTCTGAATGAACTGATAATGTCTAATCAATATGAGCTACTTCGACCGCCTCCGTGGAGATAATGCCACACAATACTACTCTAATTGAGGTGATACAATTGATAAGAATGGCACATTCCTACGTTCTGGGCTCCTCGTGTGAGCTGCTCTCCTCTTGATGGCTTTGTTGTGTTCAATGATAGTACGGTCGTCAGGTAGAATGACTCCCAGGTCTGGCAGGACTCTCTCTCTCTCTCTTCTCTCTCTCTCTCTTGTAACGAATGCTCACCTCTTCCAAAGATGCCTCCGGGGAGGCAATTCAATTCCACCTCAGCGATACAGCATAAGCCTGAGTACGACGGTATCTCCCATGAGCGGAACGGTGCGAGCCCTTGAACACAACGGTATAACCTTTGGGTACGACGGTACGACCCTTAAAGGATCAGGTGGAAGGTCAGGCCACCATACCCAAAGGACCGTACCGTCGTCGTGATGATACAGGCTCAAACATCAGAGGACCTCCATCGTCATAGTGAGACACACGGACGTCCGTTTGTACCTCACCCCATCAGGGCTGCGAACGGCTCGCCCCCCGTCATCTTAATGACCGTCCCATTAGACTCACTCTTTACATCATCTACTGTCTCTTTAAAAGGATTCCGGGGAAGAGACCTACAGCTTCTCGCTCCGGTCACATCTTCCGTGTGGGGAACGCCGCCCTGGCTTGCTAACTGCGCCATCAAAAGCGGTTTCAATTACCTCATACTCAGTACGACTGTTCCCGGCAGACCTCACAACCATTCTTTACATACCCCAGGTAATGCACCAATTAGGGCGGCCTTGGTTCCGCTAATCTCGCTCGACCAGACCTCAGGCAATTTCGCTGGCATCCCAATCCCTTGCCTTGTATCCGTCCAAGGCTCCTCCTTTCGATTACACTGTTGCTAACATCTCCCTCCACACAGCCTCTATACTTACACACGGTCGTAAACATCTGCTGAGCATATCTATACATCGTGGTGCATTTGCTGAGTATCGTTGACGATACTGGTCCATCACCCAAGCCATTAACATAAGCGGTATCTCCACATTACACTTGCACTTGAACAAGAGGAGCCTGCAACAGGCTAACACACATGCATCACAGCGAATACCTTGCCATAGTTTCGGAGGTCTTCTACCCCCATAGCTGGGTCCGGTAGCTTACCTCACCGTACGTATACCTCACAGAGGTTTCGGAGGCCCTCCTCTGCTCCCACAGCTGGGTCTGATACACACCGCCCGCATCTCCACAATGAGTCACCTCCAACCACTGCACCAGCACAACAGGGACAGTGGTGCGATCCCAGTGCCCTCCGCCCACTACACCTGTATCATCAGGGACTAGGGGTACGGCCCTCTCGCCCCAGGCCGGGAACAACCACCGACCAATGCACCAACAGGAGCAGGGGTGGTAGTAGTAGGGTCCCCATGCCCCTGGCCGTATAGATCGCCCCGCCTTTGGCCCGGTACCTTGCGGACATGGCTCATCCTTGACCTAAATTCACGCCAGCGATATGTAAAGTTCCCTGCTGGCCAGACACTCGGCCACCTACCACACCCTGCTGGCCAGACACTCAATCCCTCCCCTGCATCGGAGCCACTGCAGATGCATGCCCCGGGGGTAGCCCCTGCAACGGGGGGCCCGCTCCGGGGTGGCCCCTGCCTAAGCTCAATGAAATGGCCTGGGATTAGCTAAAAGAAAAATTCCTGAAGTCGGCGACCCCTGCCGCATCCCCTTTCCTGCAGCGAAGCCCCTGCATAGGCACGCCCCAGGGGTAGCCCATGCAACGGGGGCCCTGCTCAGGGGTGGCCCCTGCCTAAGCTCAAGAAAATGGCCCGGCGGTAGCCACAAGAAAAATTCCTGAAGTCAGCGACAGATGCCGCCTCGCCTCCCCTGCAGCGGGACTCATGGCCAGACATTCAGTCCCTGCCGACCCCGACCTCCTGACCAACGTCCGTTACAGCAAAGCCCACTTCAAAGGGCCGCCCCTGGCACCTGTAATTCAACAAGTTTTCAGGATTCCCCTGAACCTTCCTTCACCTACACTGCGAATCACGCTGCTGGGTTAAAGCTGAGCAGGGGCGCGCAACGTTCAACCAGACCCTCCCAAGGCCTCCTTAACCGAGCCTGGGTAAAATTCTACGAGGAACCGCAACGAAGTAAAGAAATCCCTGATTACTGGAGACAACTTAGGAGAAACAATAATCTAATCCGAGTATTCTTTTTCAAGATACGCCGTGAGGTGTGGCAGGAGGAACAGCACTGCCGGGGAGGGAGGGAGGGAACACGAGACTAGAGGCAGGGCAGACCAAGGACGCCTAGACTCACGCAAGGACTGGAGAGGGAGAAACTTAAAGAGGGGATCGAACCTGGGAGGGGTTGGAGTGGCCTGCACCACAGGACGATCCACTGTTGTGCTGGAGACAGTGACGGAGACAACGGCAGTCGTGACGCCACTGTTGCTAGCACAGGCAACAGTACCCAACAATGTGGGGACAGTGGTCTAAGGTGAAGGGACACTACAACCACTACACTACAGGTACCAGCCAACAACCACTGCACTACAGGTACCAGCCAACAACCACTACATTACCGGTACCAGCCAACAACCATTACACTAAACGGACCTTTCAACAACCACTACACCACAAGGACTAACCAACGACCACTGCACTACAGGTACTAACCATTAACGCTTACTCTGGCAATATTCTCGAGCAGTTAAGTACATGCCACTGTAATTATTCATAATTTCTGCCTTGCGGACGCACGATAAACACACCACAAGGAACAATTCCTGGATTACAAAAGAAAGATGAACGTGAGCAAATCACACTTATCACCATTCCACCACCGGACTGCGGTACTCGCGACTTGACACTTCTAAAGTCACTTCGAAACTAAATTCTACACCAAAAGTACTTAAGCCAGCTTATTGTCCGGTGCCTCACTCTACTGTTACTTCTGAAATCACTACAGCACTTGCTTTTACATCAAGGGGATACAGCCACTTTACCACCAGAGTGTATCACTCGCCAGCGAGCACTTATATAAAGTCACAGCGAAAACTCACTTTTACCTCAAAAGCATCCCCCTGGGTCACTTTACTGACCTCTAATTCACTGGAATCGGCAATTTACATTTTCAATGGTCACTATGGAGACCAACATTGGCTTATGTATTTCTCTAACCATTCCCAATGGTTTTAAAAGGTCAGCACATTCAGTAATACCTGATGGAAAGGTCGGGGCAACCCCGGATGCCGGGGTGTAAAGGTTAGTGTGTCCATCCCATAAAGAAGGATAGCTCACAGTACATCGGTGGGGCTACCTCAGGCATGCTAAAGTAACCCCGGCAGGTGGCAACACCCTGGATCACCACAACCTGACCTTAGTAGTTACTTCCCGGCTGTCATTAATCAATATGCTACGCCCTTTGAGGACGACGGTGCAACCCTTGGGTATGAAGACCTGACCTTTGACCTGACCCGTAACCTATAACATCAAAAGTGCAGGTAGCAAAAAAACAAATACTTGGGTTTAAGGCCAGAACATCATACCCTACGGTCTGCACCGTCCAGCTCAACAATCGTAACGCTAAGGTTTGTAACGTCGTGCTCAGCGCTCGTAACGTCGCGTGACAGCGACGTAAAGTCGGAGTCAAGCATCGCTACGTCGTGTTCAAGGTTCGTAACTCTGTGTTCCGTAGTCGTACACTCAGGGTGAAGCGTCGCAACGTCGTGCTCAGGGTGTACGGGCGAGACTGGAATCCCGCAACGGTGCCCATCCAAACACACACTATAAAGTGATGAGACACAACACAATCTGTGCCAAAAACAACCGCAAGAAACACGAGCCTGCCGGAGGGTATGGTGAGGAGGGAGCTGGACACACCTACCACCCCCTCGAGGGGCACTTCACCAGCCCACATGACGTGAGGCCACTGCTCACACCACCACCTCATTAGTTTACCTGTAAGAAGTTGAAGAACTATTCCAACTACCACGGCGTCCACGTCCACATATGCGTCCGAAACTTGGCGAAGTTATACATCCGAGTTACGTTTTACATCCAGAGTCAGATCTCAACTGATGGATGGGTTAGGTAACGTCATACGCAGATGTATAGTGTTGAGCGCTCCAAAAGTCCAGCAAAAGCAGGTCATCCCGACCTACCATTTCACGCCTCAGGTGCGAACTTCGTAATCGGAGATTAACCATGTTTTTGGCGACCGGGTTGCCATCAGAGGCATCAGGCGAATGTTCGGATGTTTACCCTGGCGGAGTGCAGACCTCCCCAGACCCAACGGTTACTGGTGAGGTAAATATATAGTAATACCAGCACATGAGATGATGGCTGTGAAATCTTACGTCGATTCCCGCAAAAGATGGAGTTCGACCACGATCTTGGTTCTGTGCTGAAGGCAGAGCATGGGGCAGCGTAAGCACGAAGGTATAACTCAAGCATATAACGACATGATCCTTGGGTAGGATAGTTTGGTCTTTGACCTGACCTTTAAAAGAGTCAAGTCGATGGGGGTTAAAGACCAGAGTATCCACCTGGGAAAAAGTCTGACGCGTACTTCTCACACAGAGATCAAAGCCTCCGTGAACCACGGCAACGGCAACATAAACAGCTCATGAAACGGGACTCGACAATACATCGGAAAGACAGCGCAAAGTCTTGACACACCGAGAAATGCAATCAATCTACTGCAAGTCTTGCAATGATCGCACCGCATTCCAAGATCTTATCACTAGCCCGGTGTGTGTGTGGGGAGGGGGGGAGGCGTGTGGCGGGAAGAATATACCTGACTGACTGCCGGCCCTCAGGCCTGACACATACACACCTGACACAACGACAAGTTACAGGCTCCCTGGGAACAAATTGTTGCCTTGGCTTCAACGCAACACCAACGGCCATGTTCGTCATGACGTACGTGACATCGCGAGTGACAGTGTTTCCCGGTTGCCTGGGTGAGCTACAGGATCAATCACAACAATGGAGTGATGCCCCAAATGCTGAAACCACAACGGGCGGCATCGTCTAGTCCTGTGGCAGCGCTTGGACTCTACTCTGCAGTATGACACGAAATGTACTGAACCTTTTCAGTCAATCCAGTATATTTCAATACCCATACAATAATAATAAAAAAAATCTACGTGAACTTGATCGAATCATAGCAAGGCCAAGAATAGACATTACGAGAAAAAAGGAAATAATTCCTTACAATTCACTGGGAATCATGATAAAACAAACACACACGCAAGCATGCACACACACACACACACACACTGCAGTAGCATGAGGTTCATTCCCTGAGCCAATTACCAAGCGGCCGCAAGGTGTGTGTTGCATAAACTGTCATTCCCGCTTCCCAAGGAGCCAGTCCCAGTTGGAATATCCCTGACCGACGAGACAAACGGTGCGGTGCGTGAGGCAATCTTCATCATGCGCCAGGCGGCCTCAACAGGCATGAGGCTGTCTTCCTCGTTCGCCATATGACCTCATAAGTCATGAGACTGTCTTCCTCGTGCGCCCAGTGGTCTCACCATGCATGAGGCAATCCTCATCGTGCGCCGGGCGATGTCACGTGCCATACCGTCTCACGAGACAAAAAGGAACCCTCCTCATGAGCTAAGGGGACCTCACGAGGCATGAGATGTGTGAGGGCAGCGTTGACGAAGGCAGACACTCAAGCTGTGTGATCCACACACAGGAAGCAGCGCTCGCCCACACATCCTCCCTCACCACAAACTTTACATAAAGAACCGCCTCATAAAATACACAGTATATATATATTTACTAACAGTAATTATCCCATCATTAGCAGACCGACTTGGAGGTTATTTTGTTCATAATATCCACACCAGTTGGACACCATTAGAGAAATCAGCGTTATAATAAGAACCAGAATATACTGCATCAGAAGGACCTGTCTGTGGTCCGGGCAGAGGCGGAACACCTGACTCATGGTACATACTTGCATATGTTGGTGAGACAGTGATTTAATGTGTGTGTGTGTGTGTGTGTGTGTGTGTGTGTGTGTGTAAGCACCATGCGTGCGTGCATGTGCGTTCGCTCGTGTCCCTACCGTGTGCCAAAAGGTTTCGTGTCATCACAAGAGCCTTCACAGCCAGTGGCTGCAGAGATCACCTTCCAGAAGGGACCTGGCGCTCCCCTCACGGATAAAAGAGTGAAGACATCCCTTCACACGTAAGCCATCCCCGTCTCCAAACTACTAGGCATGGTATACTAACAGGGAGGTACGCCAACTCCATGACAACTACAGCTGCCAGTTTACAGTATGTTGCTGACGCGTCTCGAGGTACAAAAAGGGCGGGAGGCACGAGCCATCACCTAGGCCAAACGCTTCATTACACGGCATGTCTATCTACCTGTCTACCCACCTACGACGATGTCTGACCACGAGGCAGACCTAATGCTGAGCAAGGGATACAAAGGACGACGTAACTTTCACTTATATTCTGTGTGATTCAGGATGGTGAGAAAACTCTAGCATTGTACTACAGAGGGCCAAGATGAGATGTGTGTGGCGCTGAGAGGGGGCCAGGATCCCACCTGCGTTGCCTTCCGTCGCAAGGTGTTGGCTGGCTCTACCTCAGGTGGTACGCCTCCACCTTCCCCATGTGGTACGCCTCCATCTGCCTCGGGTGGTACGCCTCCACCTTCCCCAGGTGGTACGCTTCCACCTCCCTCAGGTGGTACGTCTCCGCCTGCCCCTGGTGGTACGCCTCCACCTGAAAGGCTACAATCACCTGAGGAAACGGATATCCTTCGGAGTGGCTCCCTGGCACCATCAGCATATCCTGTTAAGACCTTAACACACACTGTACACCACACCATGGGAGCACAGGGTCCAGAGGGGCCTCTGCTGCCCTGCCCCACCCCAGCTTGGCCCATGGCGCCGGTCTAGGTGGAGGGAGGTCCAGCGGAGCTCCTGCTACCCTGCCCAACCTAGCATGTGCCAGGGGGCCGGGTCACCAATCGGGACACGTCCACTCATCACAGTGGTAAAGATAACCCCCCCTACACACACACACATTCATGGTTCCACCGTCCTGGAAGAAAAATATATTGAAACATTCTTAATTTTTGTTTTCTTTTCCACAACTCTGGTTGTGTAAACACACAAGGCCGGGCCATTATCACGGAACTGAACGGTGAAACGAATCCTACGTGACAGACAAAACAAACAAAATACCGAAAAAAAAAGGTATCTTAAAAGCCACATTAGGTGGTTGAGAATGGCTTCAACAGAGGTACGGGTTGTGTAGCGGATATTAAGTATTATCGGTACGCGGGCTTCGATCCCCACCACAGCACAGTTACTCGATGACACGTTCACTATTTTCGACAGTTTGTTCTCCTCCGTGGAGATACAGCTCCAGGCCACACCACCAATGTAGTGGTGCCTCCCGCTAACGGAGTCCAGGCAGACGGCGGACCAGTCTTCCTCTTTGGGTACCGTACGCTTATCTTGCGTCGATTTCTAAAAGTGTGGTCTGACAGCTGTCCTGGCCCAGGATGGCCCATACGGCTCGATTGGCCGAGGGTGCCAGCATGCATCGGCGTAAGGCCATGGCCACCAGCTCTTAGGTACTCGCCTCAGCGCCCTATGGCCAAGTCGATCAGCCGCCCCAGTGGGTCCCCGGAGCACCTACTGCCCAAGTGGGTCCCAGGGAACACCATCTGCCTCAGTGGGGGTCCCCCGTAAAACGAACCCCCCCCCATTGGATCTTCTGGGGCACCAGATTCCCAAGTCGACCCCCCCCTCCCCCCAGGAGCACCAGCCGCCCCTAATTACGAATTATTTTACATAATCCGCGCCGTCCCTCACCCAGTGATTTACGGCGAGCAGCAAACGATCTTTACCCACCTCACTGAGTAATTTCTCCGGCCTTCCTGGCTGACGAGGCGCACAACACCGTCCATCCCAGTCGCGAGTAGAGGACTGTCTTACATGCCACCCTGAGCGTTCCCGTGCTGTGTGTTCTTGGATGACACAACCCAACCACTGACATCCCTGGGCGATGGCAGGTGACACGATTACCCACCCTTCACTCACGCCCATGTTCCATGCCGCCATGAGCAACGCTCTTGTGTTCTGGTTTTAATCTCCTCATTCGCGACACGGAGGAGGTGCTGAAGCTGTTCCCATCAAGATCCTCCTATCGCCGGCCCACAGCAAGATTGTTAAGACCTTGGACATTTCTCCCGAGTTCGATGCGACAGATTTTCCTGCAGAGTCAGGTACCACCTGCAAACGATGTTATCTAACTGTAATCTGGATTCTTATCTGCATGCAATACGAGAGTTACCTGGAGTCAGGCCCTGAGGGAGAGAGTGCCTGACCCAACCCCACACCCACATCCCTGCGGCCACCCGTACAGAAAACCTGTCAGACGTAACATGAAAACACAAAGACAGTAATAACTGCCCGAGGCTACAATCTACCACCACAGGGTTATGTCGTCACATCAACGAGACCCAACGTCATCGTAACACAACATCAACTTGACCCGACACTATTGTGACCCAACATCTTCCAGACCCATAAGAGAGTCATTACTGTCAGTGAGCCACAACCAAGCCAAGTCGTTCCCAGCTAGCCACACGTACAGTCAGTCAATAACTTCATCACTCACCCACACGAGCGGCAGTTCTCGCCCCCTAACCCCCAGGAAAGACGTAATGTTGCGCAATATAACATGGACTCCTTTGGCACCACCACCTTTCTCAGAAGTGTTCGCCGATGTGCCCTTTCCCTCCGCATTCCTGCCAACATTCCCAAGAACCCCCACATAACAAAGACTGGCCCCGGGCCATGTAACAAGAAGGTCTTGTCTTATCGCTTCTCGGAAAGCTATATGCTGCCACCAACAGCCAACTGGAGGCCCCGCTGGCCTCACTCACTCACTCACTCACTACCACATCACCACAAATGACTGGGGTCCGGGGGTGGAGGGGACGATCCGTGTGATGGCGAGGGCCTATAACAGCCTTAAACAAAGCGAATCTAAAAAAAAAAAAAGGGGGGGGGGCAATATAACATTGATATATATGTATAAAATTCAAAATTCAAACACTTAATACATGCATTCTGTATGATTCATCCTACAATGTATGGCCCGCCCCATGCATGGCCCCCATGCATAGGTCACCCCATTTGCGGACCACCCTTGCAGAGGTCGCCCCTTGCATGGCCCGCCCCTTGTCCTTGGTAGAACTAACTGCACATAATTCTCCCGTTTTTTTTTTTTTTCCTCTAACACACAGTCCTGTCATACATTTGTCGACAAACACACAACCAACAATGAGTCTCCGAGTCGAACTATTCGTGTAACTAATCATATGCTTCTCTCGAGGCAAAAAAAAAAAAAAAATTATAACCCTAGATATTTCGCAACGTAAATAAAAATATTTCTCACAGAAACCGCGAATGTATATATCCTACGATATTCAACTGAGACGACAAACACTATTTCTCATCGACAAGATACGTGTATAATCCACGACATTTCTCGGAGTCACAAACAAAGATTTCTCATGCAGAGTAAATGCGACGGACAATATTTCACAACACACAAAAGGCGACGTTTCTCAGAATGAATTGTGGTTCTCAATTACCCTTGCCAAATGTACCAACCACTACGATGGCAAGCTCTACAACCTGCAGGGGCTGCACCACTCATGAGGTCTGTGGTACGACCACCCTGGCTGGTATCCTGCTATCCAAGAGTACGACCACAACCACGACCTGCAAGTTACAGTACCACTCATGGGGTCTCCAGTACGACTCTCCCTGTTTCTAATAAATATAAACAGGTTAGGATGTGTTGTATACACATACACAGGAGTAAAGACATGGTGCATGTATACAAGATTAGGAGATGGGGCCCCACAGAGTAGAACTCCCTCCCAGTACCGTAAAAATAGGTAATCTCAAACCACCGTCCGGTCCATCACCTACCATAAAACACCTAAAGCCACAGATGTAAGTTAAGTGGTACTACTCTAGCAGCCTTACGAAATACTAGGACTAAGATAAGCATGTGGCTTACGATAAAGTGTTCGTATATTATCTCATGATCGCGCCTTATTCTAACACCCCTACACTCTCGTCTCATCATACGACACTAAAAACCTACAGACCGTATTATGTATTTCAATGCCTAAAGAATAAAATTCAGTTGACTAAAAACATCATCTCTTTTTCCACCAGTTCTGGAGGCCAAAAATGACAGTAAACTGAAACTGAGACGTGCACGTGAGAGGGGGCGTGTGCCACAGCGTGAGGTGACAGTCAGCGTGGAAAAGGACATCTGGTCTTGCTCATCACAAGTCCAGCCGATGACTAGGGGAGTAGGGTCTACCGCTGTATCAGGAGGAGGCACTCAGTACAAGCTGGGTGCAGGTCTCCCGCCCCTCACACCAACCATCGCACACCACACACACCTTACCACAAGGGCCCTCGGACTCCTCACACCACACAAACACACACCACACACGTACACCTGGCCACTATAGACCTTGGACTCGACGCTCCACATAATACCTAGTATATACTTACTCTTGACACAGCCGGGTAGGAGTCCCCGGAAGCCACCAGATTCTCCTAGGTGTCGGTAGAAGGCTAATTCCCCGACTCCAACGATCATTTACTCACCTGGAAGAAAAATATGCATAACGGAGTTAGCATCATAACAGTAGCAATAAGTCTCTGCAATAAGTCTCTACTTGTAAACACAAAATCCTAAATACACTGTACCTATGGGAAGAGACAAGCAATGTTTAGCTCTGATAATTCATAACTAACATCATGTGCCCTTACAAGCAAAGACCTTCTCCTGTGCTGAGAATTTTCCCAGTCCAGTGAGCCGGTACACACACACATCTTACTCTTCCCTCTTCTACAATGTAAAAATTCATGGCCCCTGTCCTCTCACTGCAACTATGCACTCTTAATTCTGGGAATATCCTTGATGCCCTCATCTAAACCTTATCCATCAGTTCTTTGTGCTTCCTTACATGCGGCGATCAACGCTGAAATCAGCAGGTGTCCAAAAAGCATTTAACGTGAGTAACAACACAGTGCTTTACTGAGTAAGCACAGAGGGAATGTGGCTCAGGGGAAAGATGCTACTGGTGGTGCAGTATTATGGTAAGAGGTGTTAATCGCCCGCCACAGGAAAATCTATTGTTACGGAGCACGAGTCGCGAGTTACTTGCTGGCAAGTGTTAAGTGTGAAGTGGAGAGACCTCCCGTTTGTGGACTGAGAGCCAGCAGCCCACGTGTGGGTGAGGACGAGAGAATTAGATAGCTACCAGGGCCATAGGGCCCTCCCGACACGCAGGCGTGTACTACCTGTAATGTACTTCCCTGGCCGGTGGCTGCCTACCACCTGCCACTTACAGTGTGTGTGTGAGAATATTTGCATGCACGTGTGTGTGTGTGTGTGTGTGTGTGTGTAAATACCTATTAGTATTGTACGGGGAGGGAGCTGTATACTCGTGGGCCCTTGTCTCTTAAATATCTTCTGCTATCAAACAACTTAAATTTCTGTATGCTGTCTGCATTTCCCATGTCATCATTTCAGTCCATTCATCCACCACTTCTAAAATGAAATCACTTCTTCACATCTTTTCCTAAGGAGTTACTCGCTTAATTCCATGTCCTCTGGCTGTTCTATCACTACATCTCTGGAAGAGCTGCTCAGCGTCTTACGTCATCAATCTATTTCAAAAACTTTAAGGCTGTGATCTGGTCACCCCTTAATCTTCTCTTTTACGGTGGACAAATCTAAGGCCTTTTCAGCCATTCCCTGTAACTCAGCTCTCTTAATTCTGGTACCATCTTGGCTACTCTCCACCTGATCTTCTCTGTCAGTTCTTTGTGCTTCTTGGGGTGTGGTGACCAAACGTGAGAAGCATATTCTAATTCTGGCCTAATGTAAGCAGCGAACACCTTGCTAAGCACTTCCTCATCCATGTACATGAATGGCATTCTAACACCAGCTGGCAAACAGCTGCTATCCTGTAATATCCTCCCAAGGTGGGACTTACGCGGACCCCTGTCTCGCTCTCTCACCCATAGTCTGCACCTTCTTTCCCGTTAGAGAGTGTGTGCTTGTGTGTGCGCGCGCTACTGTACGTATAGACTTTAAAGTATAGAACATGGCCTTCCTAGAAACGTATGACTCGTTGCAGTCTAAGAAGGCGCGCGTGGCGGGAGGCAGGGAAGGCAGGGTGGTGAGGAGACGTGTATATAAATGGGGCGTGGTTTCTCACTGGGTCACCAACCACGCCACTTCCCGGAAGCACCCCAGCCATGCTGGACATACCCAAGCCCCTGCCAACATCTTCAGCTATGTATTACATTGCTATTTCCGTCCCCTGCTCTGATCTGCATAAGGTGTTAAGAGAAGGGAGTAAGGATAAAAGGAGGTCAGTCCCGTTGATGTTATGGGAATTACACTCGGCACCAAGATATATACAATATGCATATAGTTTTCCATACACATGTGACTGGTGCTTTTGCGGGTGAGCATGACGGTACGACCCTCAGATACGATGGCGCGAACTTCCGACCTTACACGTAAGGGTCAGGTCAAAGGCCAGAACATAAAGCCTCAGGGTCGGTAACGTCGTGCATCTGGGGTCATGGGAATCAGTCTAAGACAACGGCATACTCACGTACCACACCCCACCAGTGGTACGCACGTCACCCAAACACACACCACCCGTGGTACGCGCACCACTGAAGAACCGATGCTCTAGACACCTCTGGAAAACACACGCACACACACACACACCATCTCATGCACTCTTCGCTCCACTTCAACCGCAGGAAACCTGCGCTTCCATCAACGGGAGCTGCTTGAACATTACCTCAAGCGAGAGACTCACATCTCTGGTGGTGGAGCCAAGACGGGGCGCCATCCTCCTGGGAACCTCAAGTCACACACTCCGTTATTTACCGACCAATTACTTCACGTCTGCCCGCTCCAAGTTCTAAAGCGGTTGCCTCCTCGCCCTCGTAACTGAAGCCCGGCATAAAATCCCTCCCGACCGGACAAAATATGAATCTCAAGGCTTCTGCTACTTGCGACTCGAGGACTGCCTGATCCCACTCACAAACGCATCTCCCACGGAGATAAGAGGATGGCACATGCTGAAACCTCCCTCAAACATTCCGGCTGGTAGGGCATGCCAGCACACTCAGGCCTCGAACCCGACACCAGCGATCAAAACAAAATAATGTGTGGTGATATAACTTATATCCCAGAGGCAGTAGGTAGGCAGTAAGTGTCTGGTATGAGGGGAAAGATCCTTGACTTCACACTTACAAATCAGGAGACGCTAGAGCACTGAGGGAACATGTAAACAACAGATATGTAGGAGGGAGAAACGGGAGAAATAAAGAGCAGATTGCCAAGTACGAATGAGGAGCGTGGAGTGTGAGCGTACATGGAGACCAGGAAAAGTGTTGCTACAGAGTACAAGTGTCTAGAGATACGAAACACCGATGGCGGAAAATGTCCAGCTCTCAACCTTACCATGGAAGGTGAATATCGGGGGCGTGCGTTGCATGAGGTACCCTACCATAACGTGCAGCCCCTCCTCCTCCCCCCCAACCCACATCAGTCACCGTAAGCCATCACTACTCCATCCCTACTCGAGCCTACTCCGTCTACACCATTGTCTGCACCACCAGACCAACCAACACCCTGGCTCCCCCCCCCCTTCCGAGATAGCCATGTTTACAAACACCGCATCACTTCATGCGGCCCTCGGCTTTACTGTGACATTTGACCTCTTTCCGGATGCCACCACAAGCATATATATCCCATGTGTGATCTCTGACCTTCCCTCACTATTCCCGCTGCAGCCTCCCTCCCACAGCTTCCACAGTACCTACGCCTCACCATTCACACGTCTACTGTTGCTGACGACAGATGGGGGCCACACTGGGAAGCCCCAGGTCCCAGAGCCTCAACCCCTATCACAAAACAATACCTCCAAATACAGACAGCCACCAATTTGCGTGTCAATACCTTTAGTACCCGTTCACCTTCAACCTGCATTTTGTCACAACGACAAACACGTAAAGAACTCCACACAATACATTCCCCGCGACTTTTCACACCTAATTAGAATGACCATAATTTTGTTGGTGACCGTAGTTGGGCACAAATATAATTCATTTCATCATATTCTGCCTGTCGTGTACTTTTACCATACCTGCGTGACACATATATGATACTGACATTTAAAGGCACACCACCTGTGCTTGTGTGCTAACGCCCACGCCTCGGTCTCCGACAAGCTTTTCCTGACGCATACCTTGCTCGGGTTTCGAAGGCCCGTCTCTCTGCCTGTATCTGGGGAACACGGTCATCTGAGCTAGCGTCTCTCTAATCACAGAGACTGTTGTTACCAGAAGCCTGCAGGCCTGGATATACATTAATACAGCCATCATTACCTCAACAAACATAAGCATAACAATTACTTAATCTCCTGTCATAAGTGCAGTTTCTATGGAGCCCCCGCACCGCACAGGTAGCTAACCACGTCCACCGGACGGGAGCACGGGTCAAGAGACGTGGTGATGTGTGTGTATGTGTGGGATAAGCAGAGGACAGCTGTGAGGAATACGTGTCCAGTGTCTTCAAAACGGAAGCCGCATCGCGGGCAGGACTGGTACGGTAATATGATGCCCCGGTGTCTGAAGTAGTGTAGAGACGGATGGTGACCACAGCGCCAACGAGAAACACACACACACACACACCACCTCCCGATCTGGGGACATGTCGTGACAATGGCTGTGGCATGCGGACAACAACTGGCACGCTCACCGTGCGTCGTCACTGGCCCGGGCAAATCTGGGGGGTATGACTCACGTGACGCGCACAGGCACGTTGGGGGCACGGCCGGGAGCTGTCACCCTCGGGGCCAGGTGCAGGTGCAACCATCACTACGCTGGCAACACACGCGTGTTCCTGCGGCACTGCCACTCTCTCACCTCCACAGCACGTGAGTGAAGGATAAGGCCAGGCGCAACCTCCAAAAAGGTAGACGTCTGGCCCTTCATATAAGTGCCGTTGGCCTCTCCACTGGGTGACCACCACGTGGCTCTTACAAAGGTGATCCCACGTGCCTCCTCCAATGATGGCCCCACGTGGTTCCTCCAAAGGTGACCCTACGTGGCTCCCCGACAAGTGACCACCCACATTAATCAACAACAATTACTTCTAATCATAATGTTCAACTTTTTTTCCCCCTTGTAAACACTTTCCAACAGTCAGGCAGGTACACCCAAGATAAGCCACACTGCTAAGGCTTATCTCATCCACCGCAAGACAAACTGCCATCATATCTGGTGTCCCAGCTCTGTTTCTGAGGCACAGAAGTTGGACTATGCCACAGAGAGGTTGGAGTTTGCCACACACACACAAGTTGGAATACGCCAGAGAGAAGTTGGAATGTGCAACACAGAAACTGGAATATGTCACACAATAGCTGCCGTATGCCAAAGACAAGCCTCGCCTTCTACTGACTACAGCTGGTGTCTCCCACAGACACACATGCCTGGATCTGAATGGGAGTCGAAAGCTGATACAAAGAACCTGGGTTCTAAGAGAGAGAGATAAAGCGGCATGTACCAAGGAGATTAGCAATATTTTCGACCACGAATTCTACCAATCTGAATGATTCACTAATTAGAGTACCTGCAAGCAGTACCATAGATACGTTCAAGCAACAGACACGAATACTTCGCTTCAAATCCACGACTGACACTGCGCCTCCTTAGCTATATGAAAGGTTTTCTACTCCTACTACACTTATCCATGAGGGTCTGTTCTCCTCCACTACCACAAATAGCCTCGTTAGGACCCAATGGTCTGCTGCTGTTCGAATTAATTTGTATTTATTTCTATCAATTCCAGGATAACATCTGCAAGAGCGAGGCGAGAACTCATCTTCATCCAAAGCAGGTACCTGCCACCCCGGCTGGTGATCACCCGAGCGAAAGTCGGTATCTATCTATGAGGAGTCAATGTCTGTCAATAGTGGTCAGAAGGTAAAACGTGTTGACACAGAACATTGGGTCTGAACAGAAAGGGAAGTTGGTACTTCCCATTTACAAGTTGAAACTAAGCTGCTCTGTTGTCTATACGAAAGAATGGAACAATTTCCACGAATAAGTCTCCCCCCACCTCTCTCTCTCTCTCTCTCTCTCTCTCTCTCTCTCTCTCTCTCACACACACACACACACACACACACACACACAC
>JAYMFT010377640.1:0-20888 GCA_038088735.1 Panulirus argus | reverse complement strand
TTGCTTTCGACTCAACTCTGTCAAGTAAGGAAACAGAGCTAGAACCACCCCAAATGTGGGAGCAGTACTCCATACAACGACGAATCAATCCCTTGTATAAACGGAGCAGCTGTTAAGAAGAGAAAAAGCTACGACATCTAAACAGGATACCCAGTTTCTTAGAAGCAGCCTTAGCTATTCCCATAATGTGGGGTTTCCAAGAAACATTGGATGTTACAGTAATACCAAGTGTGTTCATTGAGTCAGCACTAGAGAGAGAGTTCGGAAGGATTGACAATATAGGACAGAGAATGTAAAGATTGAAATCAGTGGAAGGACAGCTCGTAAGGTAAGTAGCAGTAGGGTTGCATAGTTTACTGCAGTAGATAGGATATATCGAAACTTTTCTTTATCAGTGGGTTGACAACGCGAAAAAGATTGGTTATGCAGAAGTGGGTTGACACCTCCGAAGGGTTAGTTGCCTTGGGTTTGATAACTCAGAAGGGTTGGCTGCCGTAGGTTTGATAACTCCGAAGGGTTGAATGCCACGGATTTCATAATTCTGCTAGGCCGTGGACTAAACGTAAATTTTGCTGTTGTTTAATCCACGAACACTGGACATGGTATAGGAAAATAAACGTGATGAAAATACAGGGAAGCACAATCATTTGCACATATTCTCATCGCATTCTACTGTTGCACCCATCGCCATCGCATAGTCGTGACGGAGAGGGACATATTAAATTTGGGCATGTTTTTAGTTTAAAAGCACCGAGATTATGCTACAACATTCAGAGCTATTCAATAAATATTTTCGTTCCAAATACATTGCTCTGTAAGTTCCAATACTAAAAGTAAACTATATGAAACAACAATAGAATAGTTTACGGAAGACATGGATATAGTATAAAAGCAAAATTTATTTTTCTGAGTAACTGAATCATACTTACAGTATTTGTAATTTCCTATTTCTATTATGCGAGGAGGGGGTTTGACACTCGTGCGGCCCAGTTTGTTTAATTTATATGTAGTCATATTTTGCTAACAATGTCCACTTTAACGTTTATGTACATAATTATTCACACTCCCAAGCAATTTGTGTGAGGGACATTATTCATGTGAATATGCCCTTCCCACTTACAGGTTTATTTTCGCCCTTAGAGGCTGTAGACATTAGTATATTTTGAGGGAAACCATTAGCTAGATCTTGTAATCTTAGCAGCACAGATATAAGCCAAGCCTTGCTAACGTAATTGGAAGAAAGCAAGTGGTATCATTCCACTGAACTTGCTAAAGATACTCTCGTATTAGTAAAGCATTAAGAAATATTTAGCATCAAACGTTTATACATTAATGCGTTGCACCTAGTGACTCGATTTTGATACTGCAGAATATGAACAACTCAGAAGAGTTGGCATTAGTGATTAGATAAAACAGTGGCTAGGAGGTGGGGTAATTGGTATTTATGTTGTTATCAATCCCAAGAAAAGGTATAATTCACAATAAGAATAAAATATGGTAAAGATAATAAGAGTTTCAATGTAATTCAGAATTTCAGTGTGCAGTCATCGCAGAGTCATGGTGGTTAGTCATTATCAAAACTCCTGGGCATGAGCAAACGCTTGCGAAGAGTTTGAAAATCATATTTCCTTCTAAGATTCGGTACCTTTAAATTGATATTGATTTTCCATAAACTCCTGCGTAAGTTTCGTTGTTAAACCATACAGAAACAAGAAAATAGTTCACAGTCGACGTTTATATGGTTTACAGGCATTGTGTATGTTTGTGTGTAATTACGGACAGTATTTCTGAATAGCGGTTTGTACTGTACGAGGAGAACGTTTTTAATCATGCGGTCCCAATCATATCCTGTCATCGTAGGTCCTTTACAACATTCACTTTAATGTTTACGTACGCATTATTTTTTCCACGCAAATTTATCAACTGAGTGACATCGTTCATTTTTTTCTTCTTCTTCTTTTTTATGTTGAAGGCTCCAGTTACGAACAAAAGTCCACATCAAGGCCGGTCCCTAATTGAAATATAGAGAGAACTGAGATAGGGGAAAAAACGGACAAGGAAAGTATTTACAAGTTTTCAAGAAAGTGAAAAATATGTTTCTTGAAATGAGCTATGTCATAGTTATTGGGAAAGACATGAGAAGGTAGATACTTCCAAAGCTTCGACGTGTAGGGAAACAAGCAGTTATCAAAACGGTACACTCGAGTTGCCGATGGCCACACAATGATCTTGTGACGAAGCAGCTTGCCGAGTATTCCGTGGTCTAACTAGTGGTGGGGGCATACAAGCAGCCAGCTTGTGTATATATGTCTACTCAAAATCTTGTGTTTACAGTCGTGGAGGCTCCAAACATTGGTTTATGTAGATGGAAACCAATAGGCAAATATAGTGATCTTGATGTGGCAGATACGAACCAACCCGAGCTAAGGTGATAAGTTTACTTTTAAGCACTGACATTGTAAAGGGAAAAGTTCGATTGTGAAGACGCCGGTTATGATCTGTTGCTATCTTTTCCCGCTAACCAGCGGTACAACTTCACACCTCAGTCCTTCTCTGACCATGCTTGAGACAAGAGGTAGGAGACGTGAACTAAAGTAGAACTGGTGTGTGATTTACTACGAGCATTCTTGCTGATAAATTCCAGTGCTAGTGCACTACAAGACAACGAAGTGATGTCAAGTTATTGTCAATGATTTCTGCACATATTAAATAAGTGACTGTAAATGCGCTTTGGACATTTATTCTTTTTTCTTTGTGTGTATTCTCATTACGAGAAAATTATTGGGACTCACTTCTAAGGAAGACATCATCAGAAGTGAGTAACATACATAAGAAAGAAACATATGTTTCATATGATACAGCCTTGTATATCGATAAAACATTTGTGAATAATTTGTAAACTCATGGTAAATATTGAGTATAACTACTACTATTCTTTTCATTTTCTTTCCAAAATATTGATCATTTTTCTTAAGGCGTCAAAGATATAAACACAGAAAAACTTTCCATATTATCATACGATCAAGCCATGGAGAAGGTGACGATGGAAGGCACAATATGAAAGTTTGCTGTGACACATATATACATCCTCAACTGTTCTCGTTCTTAATTTCTTCTCTAAAAGCTTCAATTGTGTTATGGAATCCAAAAAATTTTTAAACTAAATAGTTGCACTATAGTTAAGAGAAGCTTTTCGCAATAGGATCGTATCAAGTGCATATGGATGAACTGAAACGATGTGAGAAGTAGTGAGAGAGCTCGGAATGATTGACAACAGTGGATAGAGACTCTAAAGACTGAAAACAGTGGAAGGACAGATCGAAAGGTAAGTAGCAGTTGGGCTGCATAATTTGAAAAGGTTTACTGCAGTGGAGTGGGTATTTCGGAAGTTTTCTCTAGCAGTGGGTTGACAACGCGAAAAGATTGGTTGAGCAAAATGACACCTCGGAAGGGTTTGCAGCAGTAATTTGAAAATTCGGTGGGGTTACCAGAATTGAGTTAACAACTCCAAAGGCTTGGCTAAAGTGGGTTTGATAACTCAGAAGGGTTGAGTACCATGGGTTTGATAACTCCGAATGGTTGGCTGCCGTGAGTTTGATAACTTGGAAGGCTTGGCTGCTGTAGGTTTGACAACTCGGAAGGGTTGGCTGCCGCGGGTTTGATAACCCTGAAGGGTTAGCAGCAGTATGTGCATAACAATACGTTAGGGCGTGGAGTAAACGCTATTTTTGTTGTTGTTTAATAAACGAACATTGGGCAAGGCATAGGAGAGAAAACATTAAGGAAATTCAGGGTAGCACAATCATTGGCATTATTTTCTATTAAATTCTACTGTTGCAGACAACGCCATCGCATAGTCTTGACGATTAGGGCCATTTTGAATTTGCACATGCGTTTAGTTTAAAAGCACCGACATTACGTTGCAACAATCTCAGTTGTTCAAGAAATATTTGTGTTCCACATATATTGCTCTACAAATTTCGATGCTAAAAGCAAACCTTATGAAAGAACAAAAGAGTTTACAGAAGACATGGATACAGTATAAAAGCAATATGTATACTTTTGTGTAATTGAATTAATCTTACAGTATTTGTAATTTCCTATTTCTACCTTAAGAGGAGGGAGTTTTACGCTCGTGCGGCAAAATCTATATCATTTATGTTTAATTATATTTTGTTGAAAATGTCCACTTTGATGTTTACGTATATGATACTTCACACTCATAAGCATTTTATATGAGCGACATTATTCATATGTATATGCCTCTCCTACTGAGAAGTTCTTTTTTCTCCTTAGAAACTGTAGACATTGGTATATTTTGATGGAAACAAGTAACCAGATCTTGTAATCTTAGCAGCACTGATATTAGCCAAACATTGCTAATGTAATTGGAGTTAAAACAAGTAGCATCATTCCACATAACTTATCAAAGTTTCTCTTGTATTCAAAAAACATTAAATAATATTTCGGCTCAAATATTTAAACAACATTAATGCGCTGCAACTAGCGACTCTATTTTGCTACAGCAGCCTATGGATAACTCGAAAGGGATGGCATTAGTGAGTGAGTAAAAGAGTACGCTAGGGGGTGGGGTAATTGAACTTTTCGATGTTTTTTAACCCAGGAAAATAGTCATGATTCACAAAAAGAAAATGTGATAAAAGTGTTAAGAGCATTAGAATTTTTTTTATCCATAAGTACTGCTGTATAATGAATTCTGTGGTTCAGTTTGCAGTCATCACATAGTCATGGCAGAGTCATTATAAATACACCTGCGCATACGCAAGCGCTTGCGTAGAGTTTGAAAATCACATCTCCTTCCAATATTCAGTATCATTTAATTGATATTCTTTTTCCATAAACTCATGTGAAAGTCTCGATGTTAAGCTTCTTAGAGAAACAAGAAAATAACATAGTCGATTTATATATTGTTTAAAGGCAATGTGTATATTTGTGTGGAATCACGTACAGCATTTCTTAATAGCGGTTTTTACTATACGAGAACTTTATTACAATCATTGGGTCCCATTTATATCATGTAATCATATGTCTTTTATAACGTTCACTTTAATGTTTACATATATATATATGTAAGCTTATCAGTTGAGTGGTATCGTTCAGTTGTATATTTGCCTATTCAGAATCTTATACTTAAGTTCGTGTAGGCTCCAGACATTGGTTTATGTAAACGGTAACCAATAAGAAAACATTGTGATCTTGGTGTGACAGATACGAGCCAACACGAGCAAAAGTGATAAATTTACTTTTAGATAGTGACCCTGTAAAAGCAAGAGATCAATTATGAAGAGCCCCGTTATGACCTGTTGTTATCTTTTCCCGCTTAGTAGCGGTACAAGTTCACACTTCAGTCACTCTCTGACCTCGCTTGAGACAAGAAGCAGGAGATGTGAACTAAAGTAGAACTAGTGTCCGATAGATTACGAGCATTCACGCCCATAAATTCTAGTAATAGTGCATTACAAGACAGCGAAGTTGTGTGAAGTTACTGACACTGATTCTGTACAGACTAAATAGGTGACTATAAAAACGCTGTGGGCATTTTTTTTTTCATTCTTTTGTGTGTGTGTGTGTGTGTGAGTTCTGATCACGGGAAAATTATTAGGATTCTCTTTTGAGGAAGACATCATAAGAAGTAACATACATGACAAAGAATCAGATACGTTTCACATGATACAGCCCTTTTTTTTCGATTAAAAGTTTATGAATAATTTGTGAACTCATGGGAAATGTTTGTATATCTACCACTATTCTTTTCATTTTTGTGGAAAAAGATTGGTCATTTTCTTAACGTCTCAAAGTTAAATGCACATAAAAACTCTTCAAATTACGGTATGGAGAAGGTGACGAAGGAAGGCACTATATGAAGCTTTGTTGTGACTCACGCATGCACCTTGAGCCGTTCATGTCCATGATTTCTTCTCTAATAGCTTCTAATGTATTTTAGAAGAAATGTGAAAAATTAGATCATTCCACTGAAATTAAGAAAAACTTTCTCGCAGTAGGATCGTACGAAGTGTGTATGGTAAAACTGAAACGACGTCAGCAGTGGAGAGAGAGCTCGGAGGGATTGACAATAGCGAATAGGGACTGAAAAGATTGAAAACAGTTAAAGAACAGCTCGAAAGGTAAGTAGTAGTAGGGTTGCATAGTTTTGAAAGGCTTACTGCAGTGGAGAGGGTATATTGGGAGTTTTCTCTAGCAGTGGGTTGACAACCAGAAAAGACAGGTTGAGAACAATGACACCTGGGAGGGGTTTGCAGCAGTTATTATAAACTCTGTAGGGTTGGCAGAAGTGGGTTAACGACTCCGAAGGGTTGGTTGCTGGGGGTTAATTACACAGAAGAGTTGGCTACCTTGGGTATGATAACACCGAAGGGTTGGCAGCAGTGTGAGTGTGTGTGTGTGTGTGTGTGTGTGTGTGTGTGTGTGTGTGTGTGTGTGTGTGTGTAACAATACGTTAGGCAGTGGTGTAAACGCTAATTTTGCTGTTGTTTAATCCACGAACATTGGACATGGAATAGGAGAATAAACGTGATGAAAATACAAGTTAGCGTAATCACTGGCAATTATTGTTATCGTATTGTACAGTTCCACCCATCGCCAGTGCATAGACGTGACAGTTACGGCCATATCAAATTTGCTCATACGTTTAGTTTATAAGCACCAAGATTACGTTACAACATTCAGATCTATTCAATAAATAGTTTCGTTCCATATGTATTGTTTTGTATTTCTGTGTAACTGAATTAAACTTACAGTATTTCTAATTTCATATTTCTGCCATACGAGTTGGGAGTTTTACAATCGTGCTGCCCAATTTGTATTATTTATATCTAATTATACTTTCATAACAATTTCGACTTTAATATATACATTTATATACATAACTATTCACACTCGCAAGCAATTTATGTGAGCGACATTATTAATGTGTATATGCCTCTCCCACTTACAAGTTTATTGTTGTCCTTAGAAGCTGTAGACATTGGTATATTTGGATAGAAACCATTAGCCAGATCTTGTAATCTTAGCAGCACAGATACAAGCCAAACCTAGCTAACGTAATTGAAGAAGAACAAGTAGTGTCATTCCACTGAATTTATCAAACTTTCTCTTGTATCGTAAAGTATTAAGAAATATTTAGAATCAAAGGTTTATACAACATTAATGCGTTGCAACTAGCGATTCGATTTTGGTACTGCAGCATATGGATAATTCGGAAGGGTTGGCATCAGTGATTGAATAAAACAGTGGCTAGGAGGTCGGGTGACTGGTATTTGTTGTTGTTTAACACAAGAAAAAATGAAAATTTTACTATAAGAAAAAAATTTGATAAAGATAATGAGAGTATAAAGATAATTTTCTTAAATATTGTTTGAAAATGAATTCAGATGTTTAGTTTGCAGTCATCGCAGCGTCATGGCGGTTAGTCATTAATAAAACACCTGCGTATACGTAAGCCCTTGCGAAAAGTTTGAAAATCATATCTCCTGCCAATAGTCAGTATCATTTAAATGATATTCATTTTCCATAAACTCCTGCACAAGCCTTGATGGTAAATTTCATTTAGAAACAAAAAAAAATAGTTCATTTTTATTTTTCTGTGTAATTACGTACATTATTTCTTATAACGGTTTATACTACACGAGAGGAACGTTTTTGTAGTCATGTGGTCCCAGTTACATCCTGTCATCGTATATCTTTTACAACGTTCACTTTAGTGTTTAAGTACATATTTTTTCCACGTAAGGTTATCAACTGAGTAGCATCCTTCATGTGTATATATGCCTACTCAAAACCTTGTGTTTACGTTATTGTAGGCTCCAGACATTGGTTTATGTAGATGGAAACCAATAAAGAAATACTCTGATCTTGGTGTGACAGATACGAGCCAACCCGAGCTAAGGTGATAAGTATTCTTTTTTAAGCATTGACCTTGTAGAAGGAAAAGTTCGATTGTGAAGCGTCCTGTTATGACCAGTTATTATATTTTCCCATTTAGGAACGATACAACTTCACACATCAGTCCTTCTCTGACCTCGCTTGAGAACCGAGGCAGGACACGTGTGTGAATCTATAGATTACGAGCATTCATGCTGATAAATTCCAGTGCTAGTACGTTACAAAACAGCGAAGTAATGTGAAGTTATTGACACTGATATCTTTGCAGACTATATACGTGACTGCAAAAACTCTGTGGCCATTTTTTTTTTTTTTCTGTGTGTGTATTCTGATCACGGAAAAATTGTTGGGATTCACCTTTAAGGAATACATCATCAGAAGTCAGTAACATACATAAGAAAGAATCAGATGCGTTTCACATGATACAACTTTGTATATGGTTAAAACATTTGTGAATAATTTCCGAACCCATTGTAAATATTGAGTATAAATACTACTTTTTTTTTTTCTTTTGTGCAAAATATTGGTCGTTTTTCTTAAGGAGTCAAAGATATAAACACAAAAAAAAGAATTTCACATTATGATACGATCAAGTCAGGGAGAAGGCAACGATGGAAGGCACACATACACATCTTGAACCGTTCTTGTTCATAATTTCTTTTCTAGAAGCTTGAAATGAGTGTTCGAAGACAAAATATTTCTAAAACTAAATAGTTGCACAATAGTTAAGAGAACCTTTCTCGCAATAGGATCGTACCAAGTGTATATGAATTAATTGAAACGATGTGAGCAGTGGTGAGACAGCTCGCAAGGATTGACAACAGGAGGTGGAGACTGTAAAGATTGAAAACAGTGGAAGGACAGATCGAAAGGTATTTAAGAGTGGGGTTCCATAGTTTTGAATGGTTTAGTGCAGTGCAGTGGGTATTTCTGAAGTTTTCTCTAGCAGTGGGTTAACAACGCAAAAGATTGTTTGACCAAAATGACATCTCGGATGGTTTTGCAGCAATTATTAGAAAAACTCGGTAAGGTTGGCAGAACTGGGTTAACAACACTAAAGGGTTGCCTGAAATGGGTTTGATAGCTCAGCAAGGTTGGTTGCCATGGGTTTAACTCCGAATGGTTGGCTGCCGTGAGTTTGATAACTCGGAAGGGTTGACTGCCGTGGGTTTGATAACTCGAAAGGGTTCGCTGCCGCGGGATTGATAACTAGGAAGGGTTGGCTGCTGCTGGTTTGATAATTCCGAAGGGTTGGCAGCAGTCTGTGCATAACAATACGTTAGGCCGTGGAGTAAACGCTATTTATGCTGTTGTTTAATCCATGAACATTGGGCATGGCATAGGAGAGAAAACATTAAGGATAGTTAGGGTAGCACAATCATTGCCATTTCTTATATTCATTTCTACTGTTGTAGCCAACACCATCGCATAGTCTTGAAGGTTAAGGCTATTTTTAATTTGCGCATACTTTTAGTTTAAAAGCAACTAGATTACGTTACAACATTCAGAGCTGTTCAATAATTATTCATGGTCTGCAAGTTCCGATACTAAAAGTGAACCTTATGAAAAACAAGAGAATAGTTTACAGAAGACATGGACACAGTATAAAAGCAATGTGTATATCTCTGTGTAATTGAATTAAACTTACAGTATTTGTAATTTCGTATTTCTACCATACGAGGAGGGAGTTTTACACTCATCCGGCCAAATTTGTATCATTTATATTCAAATACGTTTTGCAAAAAATGTCCACTTTGATGTTTACGTATGAAATTATTCACACTCGCAAGCAATTTATATGAGCACCCTTATTCATATGTATATGCGTCTCCCACTGAGAACTTCCTTTTCCTCCTTAGAGGCTGTAGACATTGGTATATTTTGATGGAAACAATTAGCTAGATGTTATAATCTTTGCAGCACAGATATAAGCCAAACCTAGCAAACGAAATTGGAAGAAAAGCATTAAATAATATCTGGGATCAAAGGTTTATACAAAATTAATGCGTTACACCTGCTACTGGAGCCTATGGATAACTCGAAAGGGTTAGCATCAGTGATTGAATGAGACAATACACTAGGGGGGTGGGGTAATTGGTATTACTTTTGTTGTTTAACCGAAGAAAATGGACATGATTCACAATTAGAAAAAATTGTGACAAAAATAATAAGTGCGTAAATATAATGTTTTCCTAAATAATGTTTCAAAATGAATTCAGATGTTCAGTTTGCAGTCATCACATAGTCATAACGGTTAGTCATTATGAATACGTCTGCGCAAGCGCTTTTCACGAGTTTGAAAATCATATCTTCTTCCAATATTCAGTATCATTTAACTGATATCTTTCCTCCATAAACTCCTGCGCAAGTCTCGATGCTAAACTTCATACAGAAGCAAGAAAATAATCATAGTCGACGAATATATGGTTTAAAGGCAATGTGTATGTTTGTGTGTAATGGGGTTCCATTATATCATCTCATAGTAGTCTTTTACAACGTTCACTTTTTATGTTTATGTACATTTTCTTTCCCCACGTTACCTTATCATCTGAGTGACATCGTTCAGGTGTATATATGCCTACTAAGAATCTTGAGCTTACGTTCGTGAAGGCTCCAGACATTAAGTTATGTAGATGGAAACCAATAAGGAAATATTGTGATCTTGGTGTGACAGATACGAGCTAACCCGAGCTAAGGTAATAAGTTTAATCTAAAACAGTGTCCTTGTGAAATGAAAAGTCCTTCTCTGACCTCGCTTGAGACACCAGGCAGGAGACATGAAGTAAAGTAGAACAGGTGTGTGAGAGATTACGACCATTCATACTGATGAATTCAAGCGCTAGTGCATTATATACAGCGAAGTATTTTGAAGTTATTGACACTGATTTCTATAGACTAAATACGTGACTGTAAAAACGCTGAAAGCATTTCTATTTCGTTTGTGTGTGTGTGTGTGTGTGTGTGTGTGTGTTCTGATCTCTTGAAAATTATTAGGATTCACTTTTAAGGAAGGCATCATCAGAAGTGAGTAACATAAATGAGAAAGAATCAGATACGTTTCACATGATACAGTCTTGTTTTTCGGTAAAAATCCTATGAATAATTTATGAACTCATGGTAAATATTGAGTATGACCACTAATATTTGTTTCATTTTTGTGAAAAAAGGTTAGTCATTTTTCTAAAGGACTCCAAGTTATAAACACAGAAAAACTTTTCATATGATACAAACAAGCCATGGAGAAGGTGAAGATGGAAGGCACCACTCGTATGAAGTTTTCTTGTGACTCATGTATACACCTTGAGCCATTCTCATTCATAAATTCTTTAATGGCTTCATATGTGTGTTAAAGAAAAAGGATATGAAAAATTATATCGTTTCACTACAGTTAAGACAAGCTTTCTCGCAACAGGATCGTACAAAGTGCATATGAATAAACTGAAACGATGTCAGCAGTGGAGACACAGCTCGGAAGGACTGACAACATTGGATAGAGACGGAAAAGACTGAAAACAATGGAAGGACAGCTCGGAAGGTAAGCAGCAGTGGGGTTCCATAGATTTGAAATGTTTACTACAGTAGAGAGGGTATTTCGGAAGTTTTCTCTAGCAGTGGGTTGACAACGCGAAAAGATTGGTTGATTAGCCAGATCTTGTAATCTTTGCAGCACAGATATGAGCCAAACATTGCTAATGTAAATGGAAGAAAAACAAGTACTATCATTCCACAGAACTTATTAAAGTTTCTCTTGTATTCAAAAAGCATTCAAAAATATTTGGGATCAAATATTTAAACATCCTTAATGCCTTGCAACTAGTGATTCGATTTTGCTAATGCAGCTTATGGACAACTAAAATAAAAGAGTACGCTAGGGGGTGGGTTGATTGGAATATTCGTTGTTGCTTAACCCAGTAAAATGGTCATGATTCACAATAAGAAGAAAATGTGATTAAGATGATGAGAGCATAAACATATTCTTTTTATTCATAAGTGTTATAAAATGAATTCTGCGGTTCAGTTTGCAGTCATCACATAGTCATGGCAGTGAGTCATTATGAATACACCTGCACATACACAAGCGCTTGCGCAGAGTTTAAAAATCATATCTCCTTCCAATATTCAGTACCATTTAATTGATATTCTTTTTCCATAAACTCCAGTGCAAGTCTCGAAATTAGCTTCATACAGAAACAAGAAAATAATCATAATCGATTTATATATGGTTCAAAGGCAATGTGTATGTTTGTGTGTAATCACGTACAGTATTTCTTAATAGCGATTTTTACTATACGAGGAGGACGTTATTACATTCATGGGGTACCATTTATATCATGTCATCGTATGTCTTTAACAACGTTCACTTTAATGTTTACGTATATATTTTTTCCCACGTAAGCTTATCAATTGAGTGATATCGTTCAGGTGTATGTATGCCTACTCTGGATCTTATGCTTACGTTCGTGGAGGCACCAGACATTGGTTTATGTAGACGGTAACCAATAAGAAAACATTGTGATCTTGGTGTGACAGATACGAGCCAACCCGAGCAAAAGTGATAAGTTTACTCTTAAATGGTTACCCTGTAAAAGCAAAAGATCGATTGAGAAGAGGCCTGGTATGACCTATTGTTATCTTTTCCCGCTTAGTGGCGGTACAACTTCACACCTCAATCATTTTCTGACCTTGCTTGAGACAAGAAGCAGATGTGAACTAAAGTAAAACTGGTGCGCGATAGATTACGAGCATTTATGCTGATGAATTCTAGTGCTAGTGCATTACAAGACAGACTAAATACGTGACTGTAAAAACGCTGTGGGCCTTTCTTTCATTCTTTTGTGTGTGATTGTATGTGTGTGTGTGTGTGTGTGTGTGTGAGAGAGAGTTCTAATCAAGGGAAAATCATTAGGATTCTCTTTTAAGGAAGACATAAGATGTGAGTAACATACATAAGAAAGAATCACATAACGTTTCACATGATACAGCCTTGTTTTTCGATAAAGAATTTATGAATAATTTGAGAACTCATGGTAAATATTCAGTATAACAACTACTATTTCTTTCATTTTTGTGGAAAAATATTGGACATTTTTCTAAACGACTCAAAGTTAAAAGCATATAAAAGCTTTTCATATTACGTTACGAACAAGCCATGGGGAAGGTGAAGAAGGAAGGCACTATATGAGACTTTGTTGTGACTCGCATTTACCTTGAGCCGTTCTCGTCCATAATTTCCTCTCTAATAGCTTAAAATGTATGTTAGAAGAAAATATGAAAAAATAAATCTTTGCACTGCAGTTAAGACAAGCTTTCTCTCAATACGATCGTACCAAGTGTATATGGTTAAACTGAAACGATATCAGCAGTGGAGAGAGAGCTCGGAAGGATTGACAATATTGGATAGAGAACGTAAAGACTGAAAACAGTTGAAAGACAGCTCGGAAGGTAAGTAGCAGTAGGGTTGCATAGTTTTGAAAGGCTTACTGCAGTGGAGATGGTATATCGAGAGTTTTCTCTAGCAGTGGGTTGACAACGAGAAAAGGTTGGTTGAGTAAAATGACACCTCGGAGGGGTTTCCAGCATTTATTAGAAACTCTGTAGGGTTGGCCTAAGTGGGTTAACAACTCCAAAGGGTTGGTTGCCGTGGGTTGATTACACAGAAGGGTTGGCTGCCGTGAGTTTAATAACTCCGAAGGGTTGAATGCCGTGGGTTTCATAACTTTGAAGGGCTGGCAACAGTGTGTCCATAACAACACGTTAGGCCTTGGAGTAAACGATAATTTGCTGTTGCTTAATCCACGAACATTGGACATGGTTTAGGAGAGTAAACGTGATGAAAATACAGGGTAGCACAATCATTGGCAATCATTTTTTATAGTATTCTATTGTTGCACCCATTGCCACTGCATGGTCGTGCCGGTTAGGGCCATATTAGATTTGCGCATGCGTTTAGTTTATAAGCACCAAGATTACGTTACAACATTCAGATCTATTCATTAAATATTTTCGTTCCCTATGTATTGCTCTGCAAGTTCCTATACTAAAAGAAAATCTTATGAAAAAACAATAGAATAGTTTATAGAAGACATGGATATTGTAGAGAAGAAATGTGTATGTTCCTGTGTAATTGAATTAAACTTACAGTATTTAAAATTTCCTTCTTCTGCCATACGAGTAGGGAGTTTTACACTTGTGAGGCCCAATTTGTATCATTCCCATTCAACCATATTTTGCTAACAATGTCCTCTTTAATATATATGTATATAGTTATTCACACTCGCAAGCAATTTATGTGAGCGACATTATTAATGTGTATATGCCTCTCCCACATAGATGTTAATTTTCGTCCTTAAAGGCTGTAGACATTGGTATATTTGGATAGAAACCATTAGCCAGATCTTTTAATCTTAGCAGCACAGATATAAGTGAAACCTAGCTAACGTTTTTGAAAGAAAAACAAGTAGTATCATTCCACTGAACTTATTAAAGTTTCTCCTGTATCGTAAAGCATTAAGAAATGTTTAGAATCAATGGTCTATACAACATTAATGCGTTGCAACTAGCGATTCTATTTTGATACTGCTGCATATGGATAACTCGGAAGGGTTGGCATCAGAGATTGAAAAAATATATTGGCTAAGTAATTGGTATTTTTGTTGTTCTTAAACCAAGAAAAAAGGAAAAATTTACAGTAAGAAGAAATTATAATGAAGATAATGAGAGCATACGCATAATTTTTTCTTAAGTATTGTTTTAAAATGAATTCAGATGTTCAGTTTGCAGTCATCGCAGAGTCATGACGGTTAGTCATTTCAAAACACCTCCGCATACGTAAGCGCTTGCGCAAAGTTTGGAAATCATATCTCCTTCCAGTATTCAGGATCATTTAGACAATATCGATTTTCCATAAACTCCTGCACAAGTCTCGATGTTAAGCTTCATACAGAAACAAGAAACGAGCTCATAGTCGACATATATGTTTTAATGACATTTTGTATGTTTCCGTGTAATTACGTACAGGATTTCTTAATAACGGTTTGTGGGGTCCCAATTATAACCTGTCATAGTATGTCTTTTACAACGTTCACTTTAGTGTTTACGTACATATTTTTATTTTTTTTCATGTAAAGTTATCAACTAAGTACCATCGATCAGGTGTATATACGCCTACTCAAAATCTTGTGTTTACGGTCGTGGAGGCTCCAGACATTGCTTTATGTATATAGAAACCAATAAACAAATATTGTGATCTTTGTATGACAGATACGAACCAACCCGACCTATGGTGATAAGTTTACTTTTTAAGAATTGACCTTGTTAAAGGAAAAGTTCGATAGTGAAGCAGCCTATTATGACCTGTTATCATCTTTTCCCGCCTAGCTGCGGTACAACTTCACACCTCAGTCCTTCTCTGACCTTGCTTGAAACAAGAGGCAGGAAACGTGAACTAAAGTAGAACTGGTGTGTGATAGATTGCGAACATTCATGCTGATAAATTCCATTGCTAGTACATTACAAGACAGCGAAGTGATATGTAGTTATTGACACTGATTTCTGTACAGACTAAATACGTGACTGGAAAAACGCTGCGGGCATTTTCTTTTCTGTGTGTGTGTGTGTGTGTGTGTGTATGAATTCTTATCACAGGAAAATACTTGGGATTCACGTTTAAGGAAGACATCATCAGGAGTGAGTAACAGAAATAAGAAAGAATGATATACGTTTCACATGATACAACCTTGTACATCGTTAAAACATTTGTGAATAATTTGCAAAATTGTAAATATTGAGTATAAATACTACTATTCTTTCATTTTTGTGTAAAAATATTTGTCATTTTCTTAGGGAGTAAAAGATATAAACACAAGAAAACATTTCATATTATGATATGATCAAGTCATGGGGAAGGTGACGAAGGAAGGCACTATATGAAGGTTTCTTGTGACACACATATACATCTTGAACCGTTCTCGTTCATAATTTCTTTTATAAAAGCTTCAATCGTGTTAAAAAACAAAATATTTTTAAACTAAATAGTTGCACTATAGTTAAGAGAAGCTTTCTCGCAATAGGATCGTACCAAGTGTATATGGATGAATTAAAACGATATTAGCACTGGTGAAACAGCTCGGAAGGATTGACAACAGCAGATAGAGACTGTAAAAACTGAAAACAGTGGAAGGACAGATCGAAAGGTATGTAAGAGTGGGGTTGCATAGTTTTGAAAGGTTTACTGCAGTGCAGTGGGTATTTCGGAAGTTTTCTCTAGCAGTGGGTTGACAACGCGAAAAGATTGGTTGAGGAGAGTGACATCTCGGATGGGTTTGCATCAATTATTAGAAAACTCGGTAGGGTTGGCAGAATTGGCTTAACAACTCGAAAGGGTTGCCTGAAATGGGTTTCATAACTCAGAAGGGTTGTCTGCCATGGGTTTGATAACTCCGAATGGTTGGCTGCACTGAGATTGATAACTCGGAAGGGTTGCCTTCAGTGGATTTGATAACTCGGAAGGGTTGGCTGCAGTCTGTGCATAACAATACGTTATGCCGTGGAGTAAATGCTATTCTTGCTGTTGTTTAATCCACGAACATTGAGCATGGCATAGGAGAGAAAACAAAAAATATAATCAGGGTAACACAATCATTGACATTTTCTATGTTTATTTCTACTGTTGTAGCCAACACCATCGCATAGTCTTGACGGCTAAGGCCATTTTGAATTTGCGCATGCGTTTAGTTTAAAAGCACCGAGATTACAACATTCGAAGCTGTTCAATAAATATTTTTGGTCTGCAAGTTCCGATACTAAAAGTAAAGCTTATGAAAGAACAAGGGAACAGTTTACAGAACACATGGATGCAGTATAAATGCAATGTGTATATTTCTGCGTAATTGAATTAAACTTACAGTATTTGTAATTTCCTATTTCTACCATACGAGGAGGGTGTTTTACAATCGTGCGGCGAAATTTGTATCATCTATATTTAATTATTTTTTGCTAAAGATGCCCACTTTGATGTTTAGTTATATAATTATTCACACTCGCAAGCAATGTATATGAGCGACATTATTCATATGTATATGCCTCTCCCACTGAGAACTTCCTTTTCCGCCTTAGAGGCGGTAGACATTGGTATATTTTGATAGAAACCATTATCCAGATCTTTTAATCTTAGCAGCACAGATATAAGCCAATCCTAGGTAACGTAATTGGAAGAAAAACAAGTAGTCTAATTCCACTGAACTTATTAAAGTTTCTCTTGTATTCATAAAGCATTAAATAATATTTGGGATCAAAAGATTTACACAAAATTAATGCCTGCTACTGCAGCCTATGGATAACTCGAAAGGGTTATCATCAGTCATTGAATAAGACAGTACGCTAGGGGGATGGGGTAATTGGTATTATTTTTGTTATTTAACCAAAGAAAATGGGCATGATTCACAATACGAAATAGCTGTGAAAAAATTAAGTGTATAAACATAATTGGTTTATTGCTTTAAAATGAACTCAGATGTTCAGTTTGCAGTCATCACATTGTCATGACGGTTATTCATTATGAATACGTCTACGCAAGCTCTTGTGCCGAGTTTCAAAATCATACCTCCTTCCAATGTTCAGTATCATTTAATTGATATTTATATTCCATAAGCTCCTGCGCAAGTCTCGATGTTAAACTTCATACAGAAACAAGAAAATAATCATAGTCGACGTACATATGGTTTAAAGGCTATGTCTATGTTTGTGTGTAATTACGTACAGTATTAATAGATAGCGGTTTGTACAACAGGAGGACGACGTTTTCACAGTAATGGGGTTCCATTATATCATCTCATCGTAGGACTTTTACAACGTTCACTTTTTATGTTTACGTACATTTTCTTTCCCCACGTTACCTTATCAACTGAGTGATATAGTTCAGGTGTATATATGCTTGTTAAGAAATTTGTGTTTACGTCCGTGAAGGCTCCAGACATCAGTTTACGTAGATGGAAGCCAATAAGGAAATGTTGTGATCTTGGTGTCAAAAATACGAACCAACCCGAGCTAAGGTAATAAGTTTAATCTTAAACAGTGCCCTTGTAAAATGAAAAGTTCCACTGTAAAGGAGCCGGTTATTACCTGATGTTATCTTTTCCCGCTAAGCAGCGGCCCAACTTCACACCTCAGTCCTTCTCTGACCTCGTTTGAGACACCAGGCAAGCGACGTGAACTAAAGTAGAACAGATGTGTGAGAGATTCCGAGCATTCATGCTGATCAATTCAAGTGCTAGTGCATTATAAAAAGAGAAGTGATGTGAAGTTATTGACACTAATTTTCTGTACAAGCTAAATACGTGACTGTAAAAACGCTGAAAGCATTTCTTTTTAGTGTGTGTGTGTGTGTGTGTGTGTGTGTGTGTGTGTGTGTCTGCGTCTGTTCTAATCTCTTGAAAATTATTGGGATTCACTTTTAAAGAAGGCATCATCAGAAGTGAGTAACATAGATAAGAAAGAATCAGATACATTTCACATTATACAGTCTTGTTTTTCAATTAAAATCCTATGAATAGTTTATGACCTTATGGTAGATATTGAGTAAAACTACTATTATTGATTTCATTTTTGTGGAAAAAGATTAGTCATATTTCTAAAGGATCCCAAGTTATCAACACAGAAAAACTTTTCATATTATGATACGAACAAGCCATTGTGAGAAGGTTACGATGGAAGGCATTGCTCGTATATGAAGCTTTGTTGTGACTCACCTATACACCTTGAACCATTCTCATCCATAAATTCTTTAATAGCTTCAAATGTGTGTTAGAAGAAAAAGGATATGAGAAATTAAATAGTTTCACTACAGTTAAGACAAGCTTTCTCACATTAGGATAGTACAAAGTGCATATGGATAAACTGAAACGATGTCAGCAGTGGAGACACAGCTCGGAAGGACTGACAACAGTGGATAGAGACTATAAAGATTGAAAACAATGGAAGGACAGCTAGGAAGGTAGGCAGCAGTGGGGTTCCATAGCTTTGAAAGGTTTACTACTGTAGAGAGGGTATTTCGGAAGTTTTCTCTAGCAGTGGGTTGACAACGCGAAAAGATTGGTTGATTAGAATGACGCCTCGGAAGGGTGTGCAGCAGTTATTAGAAAACTCGGTAGGGTTGGCAGATGTGGGTTAACACTTCCGAAGGGTTGGCTGCCATGGGTTTGATAACTCCGAATGGCTGGCTGCAGTGGGTTTGATAACTAAGAAGGGTTGACTGCCGCGAGTTTTACAACTCAGAAGAGTTGGCAGCCGTATGTGCATAACAATACGTTTGGTCGTGCAGTAGACTAAATTTTTGCTGTTATTTAATCCACGAACACTGGGCGTGGCATTGAAGAGAAAATGTGACGAAAAGACAGGATAGCATAATCATTGGCATTTCTTTTTATTTACTTCTACTGTTACAGCCATCGCCATGACGGTTAAGGCTATTTTGAATTTGCGCATGAGTTTACTTTAAAAGCACCGAGATTACGTTACAACATTCAGACATGTTCAATAAATATTTTGGTTTCATATATATTCTCTGCATGTTGCGATACTAAAAATAAACCTTATGTAAATACAAGAGAAAAACTTACAGAAGACATGGGTACAGTATAAAGGCAATATGTATAACTCTGTGTAAATTAATTAACCTTACAGTATCTGTTATTACCTATTTCTACCATGCGAGGGGGGAACTTTACACTCGTGCGACCCAATATGTATCATTTATGTGTAATTTTTTTTATAACAATGTCTACTTTTATGTTTACGTGCATAATCATCCACATTCGCAAGCAATTTATGTGAGCAACGTTATTCCTGTGTATATGCCTCTCCCACAGAGAAACTTTTTTGTTGTACTTAGAGGATGTAGAAATTGGTATATTTTGATGGAAACAATTAGCCTGATCTTGTAATCTTAGCAGCACAGATATAAGCCAAGCCTAGCTAATGTAATTGGAAGAAAAACAAGCAGTATCATTCCACTGAACTTAGTAAAGTTTCTCTACTATTCATAAAGAATAAAGAAATATTTAGAAGCAAATGTTTATGAAACATTGACGTGCTACAACTAGTGATTCGATTTTGATACTACAGTATATGGTTAACTTGCAAGGGTTGGCATCAGTGATTGAATAAAAGAGTACGCTAAGTGGTTGGGTAACTGGAATTTTCGTTGTTGTTTGACCCAAGAAAATGGTCATGATTCACAAAAAAAAAGTGATATAAATGATAAAAGCATAAACATAATTCTTTTTTCATGCATATTGTATAACATTAATTCTGCTGTTCAGTTTGCACTCATCACATAATCATGGCAGTGAGTCATTATGAATACACCTGCGCATACACAAGCGCTTGAGCAGAGTTTGAAAATCATATCTCTTTCCAGTATTCAGTATCATTTAATGTTAAGCTTCATACACAAACAAGAAAATAATCATAGTCGAATTATATATAGTTTAAAGGCACTCTTTGTGTTTATTTGTAATTACGTACATTATTTCTTTTAAGCGGTTTTCATTATACGAGGAGAACATTTTTACAGTTATGGGGTCCCATTTATATCATGTCATCATATGTCTTTAACAACGTTCACTTTAATGTTTACGTACATATTTTTTTTTTCCACGTAAGCTTATCAACTGAGTGATATGCCTACTCAGAATCTTATTTTCATGTTCGTGGTGGCTCCAGACATTGGTTTATGTAGATGGAAACCAATAAGAAAATATTATGATCTTGGTGTGAGAGATACGAGCCAACCCGAGCTAAAGCGATAAGTTTACTCTTTTGGCTTCCCTCCCTCACTTTGTTCCCTGATATCTAGCTTCCTCTCCGGCCGATCTATCTCTGTGGTTGTTCATGGATCAGCCTCCCCCCTTTTCTCCATCAACTGCGGTGTCCCTCAAGGGTCTGTACTGTCGCCAACACTTTTTCTC
>JAYMFT010377639.1:0-36476 GCA_038088735.1 Panulirus argus | reverse complement strand
GGCTTCGATCCCTCCACTGTCCGTATGGGAGGAATTCAACCATTCCCGATGGTGGACGTTGAAATCCCCGAGGTACAGGATCTCAGATTGCGGGTGAGAGGATTTCACAGTCTCATGGCAGGAATTCAGATAGTCGAAGAAGGATACATAGTCTCCCCTCACCAGGTACTGACTTAGTTTTCCCTCACCAAGAACTGACCTATTGCTCCTTCGCCAAGTACTGATCTAGTGTCCCCTCACCAAGTATTAGTCAAGTGTACCCTCACCATGTAATGACCTAATGTTCCCTTACCAAGTACTTACCTAGTGTCCCCTCATCAATAACTGACATAGTGTCCTCTCACTAAGTACTGACCTAGTTTTCTCCCACTAAGTACTGACTTGGTTTCTCGTCACCAAGTACTGAACCAGTGTTCTCCCCTCACCATGTAATGATATAATGTTTCCCTCACCAAGTACTTTCCTGGTGTCCCCTCACCAAGAACTGACATAGTGTCCTCTCGCGAAGTACTGACCTAGTGTTCCCTCATAAAGTACTGACCTAGTCTCTCGTCATCAAGTACTGACTCAATGTTCTCTCGCCAAAAATTGACCTAGTGTCCTCAAAAAAAGTTCTGACCTAGTGTCGCCTCCCCAAACAATGCCCTAGTGTCTCCGCACCAGCTCACTGACATAATGTCCCCTTACCAAGTACTGACCTAATTTGCCCTCACCAAGTACTGACCTAGTTTTCTCTCATTAAGTTTTGATCTACTGTTCCCTGGCAAAGTACTGACCTAGTGTCCCTTCACCAAGTACTTGCCTGGTGTCCCTCACCAAATACTGACCTAGTATCCCATCACCAAGTACTGCCCTAGTGTCCCCTCACCAAGTACTGACTTAATGTTCTCTCACCAAGTACTGACCTAGTGTCCCCTCACCAAAGACTGATATAGTGTCCTTTCACCAAGTACTGACCTAGTGTTCCCTCACCAAGTACTGACCTAGTGTCCCCTCACCAAGTTCTGACCCAGTTTTCCCTCGCCAAGAACTGACCTAGTGTTCCCTCACGAATTACCGATCTAGTGTCCCCTCAAGAAATTCTGACCTAGTGTTCCCTCACCAAATTCTGACATAGTGCTCCCTCACCAAGTATGGAATCAGTGTTTCCTTGCCAAGTACTGACCTAGTGACTCCCCACCAGCTCACAAACATAATATCACCTCACCAAATACTGATCTAGTTCTCCCTCACCAGGTACTAACCTAGTTTACTTCACCAAGTACTGACTTAGTGTTCCCTCAACAAGTTCTGACCCAGTGTCTCCTCACCAAGTTTTGACCTAGTGTTTCCTCACCAAGTACTGACCTAGTGTCCCCTCACCACACAATGCCCTGGTGTCTCCCCACCAGCTCACCGACCTAATGTCCCCTCACCAAGTACTGACCTGGTTTTCTCTCACTAGGTAATAACCTAGTTTTACCTCACCAAGTACTGACCTAGGGTTCCCTTGCCAAGTACGGACCTAATGTAATGTCGCTAAGTACTTACCTGGTGTCAGTTACCTAGTACTGGTTTAGTGTCCCCTCACCAAGTACTGGCCTAGTGTCCCCTCACCAAGTACTAACCTAATGTTCCTTCACTAAATACTGACCTAGTGTCCCCTGACCAAGAACTGGCATAGTGTCCTCTCACCAAGTACTGATCTCGTCTTCCCTCACCAAATACTGACCTAGTGTCCCCTCACCAAATACTGAAGCATTGTTCCCGCGCCAAGAAGTGACCTGGTGTTCCCTCACCAAGTACTGACCTAGTGTCTCCTCGCCAAGTATTGACCTAGGTCCCCTCACCAATACTGATATAGTGTTTCCTCACCAAGTGCTGACCTAGTGTCCCCTAGCCAAGTACTAACCTACTGTCCTTTCGCCAAGTACTGGCCAACTGTCCCCTCACCAGAAAATACTCTGGTGACTCTACACCAGCTCACTGACCTAATGTCCCCTCACCAAGTACTGACCTAGTGTTCCCTCAAAAAGGACTGACCTAATGTTCCCTCACCATGTACTGACCTGGTGTTCCGTCGCCAATTACTGACCTATTGTCTCCTCACCACGTACTGAACTACTGTCCCATCACGAATTACTCACCAACTGTCCCCTCATCAAGTACTAGCCTTGTGTCCCCTCACCAAATATTGACCAAGTGCCCCCTCAATATGAACAGAACTAATGTCCCCTTCACTAAGTACTGGCCAAATGATTCCTCACCAGACTAGTCCCTGGTGTCTCCCCAACAGCTTACTGACCAAATGTCCCCTAACCAAGTACTGACCTTGTTTTCCCCCACCAGATACTGACCTAATTTTCCCTCACCAAGAACTGACGTAGTATTCCCTTGCCAAGTACACATCTAGTGTCCCGTCGCCAAGTACTGGCCTGGTGTCCCTCACCAAGTACTCTCCAAGTGTCCACTCATCATGTAATGAACTAATGTTCAGGCACCAAGTACTGACCTCCTGTCCCCTCACCAAGAACTGACATAGTGTTCTCTCACGTAGTAGTGATCTAGTGTTCCCTCACCAAGTATTGACCTAGTGTCCCTTCACCAAGTAGTGACCCAGTGTTACCTAACCAAAAACTGACCCAGTGTTCCCTTAACAAATACTGACCTAGTGTCCCCCCACCAAGTTCTGACCTAGTGTAGCCTCACCAGACAATGCCCTGGTGTCTCCCCACCAGCTCAATGACGTAATGTCTCCTCACCAAGTACTGACATGATCTTCCCTCACCAGTTACTGACCTAGTTTACCTCTCTAAGTACTGACCTATGTTCCCTTGCCAAGTACTGACGTAGTGTCCCTTCGCCATGTACTGGCCTGGTGTCACTCACCATGTACTGATCTAGTATCCCTTCACCAAGTACTGGCCTAGTGTCCCCTCACCAAGTAATATCCTAATTTTCCCTTACCAGTTACTGACCTAGTATACGTCTCCCTTGCCAAGTACTGACCTAGTGTCCCATCGCCAAGTTCTGGCTTGGTGTCACTCACTAAGCACTGATCTAGTGTCCCCTCACCAAGTACTGGCCTAGTGTCCCCTCACAAAGAAATGACCGAATGTTCCCTCACCAAGTGCTGACTAAGTGTCCCCTCAACAAGAACTGACATAGCGTCCTGTCACCAAGTACTGACCTAGTGTTCCCTCACCAAGTACTGGCCTAGTGTCTATTCACCAAGTAATGACCTAATGTTTCCTCACCAAGCACTGACCTAGTGTCCCCTGACCAAGAACTGACATAGTGTCCTCTCAAAAAGTACTGATCTAGTGTTCCCTCACCAAGTACTGACCTAGTGTCCCCTCACCAAGTACTGACCCAGTGATCCATCGCCAAGAACTGGCCTTATGTTCCCTCACCAAGTACTGACCTAGTGTTTTCTCACCAAGTTCTGACCTTGTGTTCCCTCAACAATTTCTGATCTAGTGTTCCCTCACCAAGTACTGAACCAGTGTTCCCTCGTCAAGTACTGACCTAGTGTCCCCTCGCCAGAATATGCAGCAGTGTCTCCCCACAAGCTCACCGACCTAATGTTCCCTCCTCAAGTACTGACCTGGTTTTCCCTCACTAGGTAATGTCCCAGTTTTTCCTCACCAAGTACTGACCTAGTATTCCCTTGCCAAATACTGACTTAATGTCCCATCGCCAAATACTTGCCTGGTGTCCCTCACCAAGTACTGGCCTAGTGTCCCCTCACAAAGTAATAACCTAATTCTCCCTCACTTTGTACTGACCTAGTGTCCCCTCACCAAGAACTGACGCAGTGTCCTTTCACCAAGTAATAGTTTAGTGTTCCCTCACCAATTACTGACCTAGTGTCCCCTCACCAAATACTGACTCTCGCCAAAAAGTGACTTAGTGTTCCCTCACCAAGCACTGACTTAGTGTCCCCTCACCAAGTTCTGACATAGTGTTCCCTCACCTGGTTTTGACCTATCGTTCCTTCAGCAAGTGCTGAACCAGTGTTCCCTCGACAAGTACTGACCTAGGGTACCCTCACCAAGTACTGACCCAGAGTTCTCTCAACAAGCACTGACCTAGTGTTCCACCATCAAGATCTAACCTAGTGTTCCCTCATCAAGTACTGACCTAGTGTCCTCTCGCCAAGTCCTGACCAGGTGTTCCCTCACCCAGTACTGAGCTAGTTTTCCCTTAGCAAGTAATGACCTAGTGCCCACTCGGTAAATATTGACCTAGTGTCCTCTCGCCAAGTACTGATCTGTTGTCCCGAACCAAGTACTGACCTGGTGTCCCGCACCATTTACTGATCTAGTGTCCCGTTTTCCATATATAGGTTTAATGTTCCCTCACCAGGTACTGACCTAGTGTTCATTCGCCAAGTACTAAATTAGTGTCCCTCACCCTAACTATGTACTGACCTACTGTCCCCTCACCAAGAACTGACATAGTGTCCTTTCACCAAGTACTGACGTATTGTTCCATCACCAGATACTGACCTAGTGTCACCTCACCAAATACTTACTCAGTGTTCCCTCGTCAAGAAGTGACCTAGTGTTCCCTCACCAAGTACTGCCCTAGTGTCCTCTCACCAAATACTAACCTAGTATTCCCTCGCCAAGAAATTACCTAGTGTCCCTCATCAAGTACTGACCTAGTGTCCCCTCACCAAGTTCTGACCAAGTGTTCCCTCACCAAGTTCTGTCCTATTGTTTCCTCACCAAGTACTGACCTAATGTTCCCTCAAAAAGTACTGACCCATTGTTTCCTCACCAAGTACTGACCTGGTGTCCCGTCGCCAATTACTGACCTATTGTCTCCACACCACATACTGAACTATTGTCCCCTCACGAATTACTTACCTAGTGTCCCCTCATCAAGTACTAGCCTTGTGTCCGCTCACCAAATATTGACCTAGGGTCTCTTCACCAAGTACTGGCCTGGTGTCCCCTTACCAATTACTGACCTAGTGCCCCCTCAATAAGTACTGAACTAATGTCCCCCTCACTAAGTAATGGCCCAGTAACCTCTCACCAGATAAGGCCCTGGTGTCTCCCAGTCAGCTTACTAACCTAATATCCCCTCACCAAGAACTGACATAGTTTTCCCTCACCAGATACTGACCTAGCTTTCCCTCACCAAGAACTGACTTAGTGTTCCCTTACCAAGTGCTGACCTAGTGACCTGTCGCCAAGTACTTGCCTGGTGTCCCTCACCAAGTACTGGCCTAGTGTCCCCTCATCATGGAATAACCTATGTTCAATCACCAAGTACTGACCTATTGTCCCCTCACCAAGAACTGACAGTGTTCTCTCACTTAGTACTGACCTAGTGTTCCCTCAACAAGTACTGGCCTAGTGTCCCCTCACCAATTACTGACCCAGTGTTCCCTCGCCAAAAACTGACCAGCTGTTCCCTCACCAAGTACTGACCTAGTGTCCCCTCACCAAGTTCTGACCTAGTGTCCCCACACCAATTACTCACCCAGTGTTCCCTCGCCAAAATCTGACCAACTGTTCCCTCACCAAGTACTGACCTAGTGTCCCCTCACCAAGTTCTGACTTAGTGTCCCCTCACCAGACAATGCCTTGGTGTCTCCCCATCAGCTTAATGATCTAATGTCCCCTCACCAAGTACTGACCTAGTTTTCCCTCACCAGTTACTGACCTAGTTCACCTCTCCAAGTACTGATATAGTGTTCCCTTGCCAAGTATTGACCTAGTGTCCCATCGCCAAGTACTGGCCTGGTGTCACTCACCAAGTACATATCTAGTGTCTCCTCACCAAGTACTGGCCTAGTGTCGCCTCACTAAGTAATGACCTAATGTTTCCTCACCAAGTCCTAACTAAGTGTCCCCTAACCAAGAACTGACAGACTGTCCTGTAACCAAGTACTGACCTAGTGTTCCCTCACCAAGTTCTGGCCTAGTTTCCCCTCACCAAGGAATGACCTAATGTTCCCTCACCAAGTACTAGCTAAGTGTCCCCTAACCACAAACTGACATAGTGTCCTGTCACCAAGTATTGACATAGTGTTCCTTCACCAAGTACTGATCTAGTTTCCCCTCACCAAGCTCTTACCTAGTGTTCCCTCACTAAATTCTGAGCTAGTGTTCCCTCACTAAGAACTAAACCCGTATTTCCTCGCCAAGTGCTGACCTATTGTCCCCTCACTAGACAATTCCCTGGTGTCTCCCCACCAGCTCACTGACCTAGTGTCCCGTCTCCAAATACTAACCTAATTTTCCCTCACTAAGTACTGACCTAATTTTGCGTCACCAAGTACTGACCTAGTTTTCCCTCACAAGGTACTGACCTAATTCTACGTCACCAAGTGCTGACCTAGCATTCTCTCAACAAGTACTGAACTAGTGTCCCCTCACCAAGTTCTGACCTAGTGTTCCCTAACCAAGATTTGACCTAGTGTTCTCTCACCAAATACTGAACCCGTGCTCCCTCGACAGGTACTGACTTAGTGTCCCCTCGACAGGATCTGACCTAATGTCCCCTCACCAGACAATGCCCTGGTGTCTCCTCACCAGCTCAATGACCTATATCCCCTCACCTAGTACTGGCATAGGTTTCCCTAACTAGGTATTGGCCTAGTTTTACCTCACCAAGTACTAACCTAGTGTTCCCTTGCCAAGTACTGACCTAACGTCCCGTCGCCAAGTGCCAGCCTGGTGTCCCTCACCAAGTACTGATCTAGTGTCCCCTCACAAAGTACTGGCCTAGTGTCCCCTCAACAAGTACTGGCCAAATTTTACCTCACAAAGTACTGACCAAGTGACCCCTGACCAAGAACTAACATAGTGTCCTCTCACCAAGTACTGATATAGTGTTTCCTCACCAAGTACTGACCTAGTGTCCCCTCACCAAGTACTGACCCAGTGCTCCACCCCCAAGAACTGACCAAGTGTTCCCTCACCAATTACTGACCTAATGTTACCTCACCAAGTACTGACTAAGTGTGCGCTCACCAAGAACTGGCAGAGTGTCCTGTCACCAAGTACTGACCTAGATTTTACTCACCAAGTGCTGACCTTGTGTCCCCTCACCAAGTTCTGACATAGTGTTCCCTAAACAAATTTTGACCTAGTGTTCCCTCACCAAGTACTGAACTAGTGCTTCCTCGCCAGTTACTGACCTAGTGTCCCCTCACCAGCCAATACCCTGATGTCTACCCACCAGCTCACAGACCTATGTCCCCTCACCAATTTTTAACTCACTAGGTATTGACGTAGTTTTACCTCACCAAGTACTGACCTAGTGTTCCCTCACCAAGTACTGAACCAGTGTTTCCTCGCCACTTACTGACTTAGTGTCCCCTAACCAAGTTCTGACCTAGAGTTCCCTTACCAAATTATGACCTAGTGTTCCCTCACCAAGTACTGAACCAGAGCTCCCTCGCCAGGTACTGACCTAGTGTCCCCTCACCAGAATATGACCTGGTGTCTCCCCACCAGCTCACTGACCTAATGTCCCCTCACCAGACAATGCTCTTGTGTCTCACCACCAGCTAACTGACCTAATGTCCGGTCACCAAGTACTAACATAGCATTCCCTCAAAAAGTACTGGCCTAGTGTCCCCTCACCAAGTACTTACCTAATTTTACCTCACCAAGTGCTGACCTAATGTCCCCTTGTCAAGTACTACCTAATGTCCCGTCCCCAATAACTTGCCATGTGTCCCTCAATAAGTACTAATCTAGTGTCTCCTCACGAAGTTCTGACCAAGTTTCCCGTCGCCAAGTACTTGACTAGTGTCCCCTCAACAAGTATTGACATAGTGTTCCCTCGCCAAGTAATGACTTAATGTCTCCCCACCAAGTACTGACCTAGTGTTCCCACACCAAGTACTGACTTAATGTCTCCTCACCAAGTACTGGCCTAGTGTCCCCTCACTAATTACTGATCTAATGCTACCTCACCAAGAACTGACCTAGTGTCCCCTGACCAAGAACTGATATAGTGTCCTCTCACCAAGTACTGATCTAGTGTTTCCTAACCAATTACTGACCTAGTGTGTCCTCACCAAGTACCGACCCACTGTTCCACCGCTAAGAACTGACCCAGTGTTCCCTCACCAATTACTGATCTAGCGTTCAATCACCATGTTCTGACCTAGTGTTCCCTAACCAAGTACTGAACCTGTGTTTCCTCGCCACTTACTGACTTAGTGTCCCCTAACCAAGTTCTGACCTATATATCCCTCACCAAATTTTGACCTAATGTTCTCTTACCAAGTACTGAACCCGTATTCCCTCGCCAAGTACTGACATAGTGTCCCCTCACCAAACAATGCCCTGGTGTCTCCACACCAGCTCACTGACCTATGTCCCCTCACCAAGTACTGACCTAGTTTTCCCACACTAGGTATTGACCTAGCTTTACTTCACCAAGTACTGACCTACTGTCCCGTCGCTATGTACTTGCCTGGTGTCCGTCACCAAGTACTGATCTAGTGTCCCCTCACCAAGTACTGACCTAATTTTACCTAAACAAGTACTGACCTAGTGTCCCCTGACCAAGAACTGACTTAATGTCCTCTCACCAAGTACTGATCTAGTGTTCCCTCACCAAGTACTGACCTAGTGACCCCTCGTCAAGTACTGACCTAGAGTTCCATCGCCAAGAACTGACCTAGTGTTACCTCACCAAGTAATGACCTAATGCCCCCTCACCAAGTTTTGACCTGGTATTCCCTTACCAAGTACTGAACCAGTGTTCCCTCGCCACGTACTGACCTAGTGTTCCCTCACCAATTACTGAACCAGAGTTCTCTCACCAAGTACTGGCCAAACGTTCCTTCACCAAGATTTAACCTAGTGCCACCTCAATGAGTCCTGACCTAGTGTTCCCTCACCAAGTACTGGCCAATTTTTTCTTCACCAAGTAATGACCTAGTGGGCACTCGCCAAATACAGACCTAGTGTCTCCTCGCCAAGTACTGATATAGTATCCCTCATCAAGTTCTGACCTGGTGTCCCGCACCAATTGCTGATCTAGTGTCACCTTTTCCATATACAGACTTTGTGTCACCTCACCAAGTACTGACCTAGTGTTCCTTCAGCAAGGAATGACCCAGTGTCCCCTTACCATGTACTGTACTGATCTAGTGTTCATTCGCCAAGTACTAACCTAGTGTCCCCTCACCAATTACTAACCCAGTTTCCTCTCACCAAGGACTGACCTAGTGTTCCCTCAACAAGAACTGACCCAATGTTCCATCGCGAAGTACTGACCTAATGTTCTCTCACCAAGTACTGACGTAGTGTTCCCTTGCCAAGTACTGACCTAGGGGTCCCTCACAAAGTTCTGACCTGGTGTCCCCTTACGAAGTACTGAACTAGTGCTCCCTCACCAAGCACTGACTTAGTGTTCCCTCAACAAGTGCTGACCTAGTGTCCCCTCGCCAAGTATTTACCTAGTGTCCCCTCACCAATTACTGACCCAGTGTTTCCTCACCAAATACTGACCTAGTGTCCCCTCTCCATTTACTAACCTACTGTTCCCTCGCCAAATACTAGCCAAGTCTCCCCCCACCAGAAAATGCCCTGGTGTCTCCACACCAGCTCACTGACCTAAAGCAACCTCACCAAACACTGACCTAGAGTACCCTCAAGAAGCACTGACCTAATTTTCCCTCACCAGATATTGACCTGGTGTCCCGTCACCAGGTACTGACCCAGATTTCCCTCACCAGGTACTGACCTAGTTTTCCCTTACTAAGTAGTGACCTAGTGTTCCCTTACCAAGTACTGACCTAGTGTCCCCTCGCCAATTACTGGCCTGTTGTCCTTCACCAAATACTGATCTAGTGTCCCCTCACCAAGTACTGGCCTGTGTCCTCTCACCAAGTACTGACCTAGCGTTACCTTACGAAGTACTGGCTTAGTATCCCCTCACCAAGTTCTGACCTAGTGTCCCCTCACTAGGCAATGCCCTGGTGTCTCCTCATCAGCTCACTGACCTAATGTCCCGTCACCAAGTACTGACCTAATTTTCCCTCACCATGTACTGACCTAGTTTTCCCTTACCAAGTACTGACCTAGTGTTCCTTTACCAAAACCTGACCTTCTGTCCCATCGACAAGTACTGGCCTGATGTCCCTCAGCGAGTACTGATCTAGTGTCCCCTCACCAAATTCAGACTTAACGTTCCCTCACTAAGTACTGACCTAACGTCCCCTCAGAAAAGAACTGACATAGTGTTCCCTCACCAAGTACTCACTAATTTTCCCTCACCTTGTACTTACATAGTTTTACCTCACCAAGTACTGACCTAGTGTCACCTCACCAAGTACTTACCCAGTGTTCCCTCGCCATGAACTGAACTAGTGTTTCCTCTCCAATTACTGACCTAGTGTCCCGTCAGCAATTGCTGACCTAGTGTTCCCTTACGAAATTTTGACCCAGTTTTCCGAGACAAATGCAGACCTAGTTGTTCCTCACTAGGTACTGACCTTGTTTTACGTCACCAAGTACTGACTTAGTGTTTCCTCACTAAGTACTGACCTAGTACCCCCTCACTAAGGTCTGACCTAGTGTTCCTCACCAAGTTCTGACCTAGTGTTTCCTCATCACATAATGAACCAGTGTTGCCTCGCCAGTATTGACCTAGTGTCCCCTCACCAGACATTGCCCTGGTGTCTCCCCACCAGCTCACTGACCTAATGTCCCGTCACCAAGTACCGACCTAGTTTTCTCTCACTAGGTACTGACCAAATTTTACCTCACAAAGTACTGACCTAGTTAGTGTTCCCTTGCCAAGTACTGACCTAATATCATGTCGCCAAGTACTTACCTGGTGTCCCTCACCAAGTACTGATCTAGTGTCCCCTCACCAAGTATTGGCCTAGTGTCCCTTGTCCAAGTACTAACATAATGTTCCCTCACCAAATACTGACCTAGTGTCCCCTCACCAAGATCTGACATAGTGTCCTCTCAACAGGGACTGATCTAGTGTTCCCTTACCAAGTACTGACCAAGTTTCTCTCAACAAGTACTCACCTAGTGTTCCCTCACCAAGTACTGACCTAATGCCTCTTCACTGTTACGACCTAATGTTTCCTCACCAAGTAATGACCTTGATATCCCTCACCAAGTACTGAACCAGTGTCACTTACCAAGTACTGACTTAGTGTCCCTTCTCCAAGTATTGACCTAGTGTCCCCTCAACAAGTACAGACCTAGTGTTTTCTCACAAAGTCCTGACCTAGTGTCCCCTCAACAAGTACTGACCTACTGTTTCCTCAATAAGTGCTGACCTAGTGTCCCTTCACCAAGTACTGACCTAGTGTTCTCTCGCAAAGTACTGACCCAATGCTCCCTCGCCAAATACTGGTCTGGTGTTCCCTGACCAAGTACTGACCTAGTGTTCCCTCATCAATTACTGACTCAGTGTTCCCTCACTAAGTACTGACCCAGTGTTCCCTCGCCAAGTATTGACCTAGCGTTTCCTCACCAAGTAAAGATCTACTGTTCCTTCACCAAGTACTAATCTAGTGTTCCCTCACCAAGTACTGACCTAGTGTTCCTTCACCAAGGACTGACCTAGTGTCCCCTCACCAAGCATTTACCTAGTGTTCCATCGCCAAGTGCTAGCCTAAATTCCCCTCACCAAATACTGACCTAGTTTCCTCTCACCAAGTACTGACTTAGTGTTTCCTCACTAAGTACTGTCCCAGTGTTACCTCGCCAAGTACTGACCTAGTGTCCCCTCACCAAGTTTTGACCCAGTGTCCCCTCACCAAGTTTTGACCAAGTTTTCATTCGCCAAGTACGGAACTAGTGTTCCCAAACCATGTACTGACCTTGTCTTTCCTAACCAAGTACTGTCCCAGTGTTCCCTTGGCAAGTACTGACCTAGTGTTCCTTCATCAAGTACTGACCTAGTGTTCCCTTACCAATTATTGACCCACTGTCCCATCACCAAGTACTGACTCAGTGTTCACTCGCCAAGTGCTGACCGACTGTTCCCTCACCAAGTACCGAACCTAGTGTTCCTTCCTCAAGTACTAATCTAGTGTCTCCTCACGAAGTACTGACCAAGTTTCCCGTCGCCAAGTACTTGCCTAGTGTCCCCTCAACAAGTACTGACATAGTGTTCCCTCGCCAAGTAATGACTTAATGTCTTCCCACCAAGTGCTGACCTAGTGTTCCCACACTAATTACTGACTTAATATCTCCTCACCAAGTACTGACCTAGTGTTCCCTCACCAGGTACTGACAAAATGTCCCCAATCCACGTATTAGCCTAGTTTCCCCTCACCAAGTAAAGACCTAGTGTACCCTATCCAAGTGCTGACCTAGTGTCCCCTCACCAAGTACTGACCTAGTGTTTCGTCAACAAGTGCTGACTTAGTGTCCCCTTACCAAGTACTGATCTAGTGTTCCCTCGCAAAGTACTGACCCACTGCTCCCTCACCAAATACTTGTCTGGTGTTCCCTCACCAAGTACTGGCCTGGTGTTCCCTTAACAAGTACAGACCTAGCGTCCCCTCATCAAGTACTAACCTAGTGTTTCCTCACTAAGTACTGACCCAGTGTTCCCTCGCCAAGTATTGACCTAGTGTTTCCTCGTCAAGTAAAGACCTAGTGTTCCTTCACCAAGTACTGACATAGTGTTCCCTCACCAAGGACTGACCGAGTGTTCCCTCACCAAGAACAAACCTAATGTCCCCTCGCCAAGTACTGACTTAGTGGTCCCTAACCAAGTACTGGCCTGGTGTCTCCTCACCAAGTACTGACCTAGTGTCCCCTCATCAATTACTGACATAGTGCCCCCTAACTAAATACTGAACTAGTGTCCCCTCGCAAGGTACTAATCTGGTGTCCCTCACTAAGTACCGGCCTGGTATCCGGCAACAATTACTGATCTAGCGTCCACTTACCAAATACCGACCTAGTGTCCCCTCACCAAGTACTGACCTAGCGTTCCTTCACCAAGTACTGACTTAGTGTCCCCTCAGCAAGTTCTGAACTAGAGTCCTCTTACCAAGTTTTGACCTAGTTTTCATTTACCAAGTACGGAACTAATGTTCCCAAACAAAGTACTGACGTTGTCTCTCCTAACCAAGTACTCTCCCAGTGTTCCCTTGGGAAATACTGACCTAGTGTTCCTTCACCAAGTACTGACCGATTGTTCCCCTACCAATTAATGACCCACTGTGCCATCACCAAGTACTGGCCCAATGTTCCCTCGCCAAGTGCTGACCTACTGATCCCTCACCAATCGCTGAACCTAGTGTTCCTTCCACAAGTACTGATCTAGTGTCTCCTCATGACGTACTGACCGAGTGTCCCTTCGCCAAGTACTAGCCTAGTATCCCCCCCACCAAGAACTGACCTAGCATTCCCTCGCCAAGTACTGACGTAATGTCTCCCCACCAAGTACTGAACTAGTGTTCCCACACCAAGTACTGACCTAATGTCTCCTCACCAAGTATTGACCAAAAATTCCCTCACCAAGTACAGACCTTGTGCTCCCTCACCAAGTAATGGCCTCGTGTCCCCTCGCCAAATTCTGACCTTTTTTTCCCTCACTAAGTACTGAACCTTGTGTTCCCTCTCCAAGTACTAATCTAGTGTATCCTCACCAAGTACTGACCTACTGTGCCTTCGCTAGATACTGACCTACTGTCCACTCACCAAGTAATGACCCCTTGTTTCCTCACCAAGTGATGGTATAATGTCCCCTCACCATGTAATGACTTGGTGTTCCCTCGCCAAGTACACACCTAATGTCTCCTCACCTTGTTCTGACCTAGTGTTCCCTCACCAAGTACTGACCTAGTGTCCCCTCACCAAATACTGACTTAGCGTTTCCTCACCAAGTGCTGACTTAGTGTTCCCTCGCTAATTTCTGACCTACTGTCCCCTAGCCAAGTACTGGCCAAGTGTCCCCTCACCAGACAATGTCCTGGTGTCTCCACACTAGCTCACTGACCTAATGTCCCCTCACCAAGTAATGACCTAGTGTTCCCTCAAGAAGTAGAGACCTAATGTTCCCTCACCTTATACTGACTTAGTGTTCCCTCACCACTTATTGACCTGGTGTCCCGTCGCCAAGGACTGACCTATTGTCTCTCACCATGTGCTGACCTAGCTTTCCCTCACCATGTACTGACCTTGTGTTTCCTCATCAAGTACTGACGTAATGTCTCCTCCCCAAGGGTTGACTTAGTGTCTCCTCACCAAGTACTGAATCAGTGTTCCCTCGCCAAGTACTGACCTATGGGTCCCTCACCAAGTTCTGACCTAGTGTTCCCTTACCAAGTGCTGACCTAATGTCCCCTCGCCAATTATTGACCTAATGTCCCATCATCAAGTACTGACATAGTGTTTCCTGACCAAGTGCTGACCTAGTGTCCCCTCGCCAAGTACTAACCTACTGTCCCCTCGCCAAGTACTAACCTATTGTCCCCTCGCCAAATACTAGCCAAGTGTCCCCTCACCTGAAAATGCCCTGGTGTCTCCACACCAGCTCAGTGACTTAATGACCCCTTACCAAGTACTGACCTAGTGTTCCTTCAAGAAGTACTGACGTAATGTTCCCTCACCAAGTATTAATCTGGTGTCCCGTCGCCAAGTGCTGACCTAGTGTCCCCTCACCACGTACTAAACTATTGTCCCCTCATGAACTCCTCATTTAGTGTCCTATCACCAAGTACTAGAATTGTGTCCCCTCACCAAAGTTTGACCTAGTGTCCCCTCACAAAGTTCTGGCCTGGTGTTCCCTCACCAAGTACAGACCTAGTGCCCCCTCAACAAGTACTGATCTAGTGTCCCCTCACCAAGTACTGACCCAATGTTTCCTAGCTAAAAACTGAACTAGTGTTCCCTTACCAAGCACTGACCTAGTATCTCCTCACCAAGTTTTGACCTAGTGTCCTTACACTAGATAATGTCCTGGTGTCTTCCCACCAGCTCACTGACCTAATATCCCCTCACGAATTATTGACTTAATTTTCCTCACCAGGTATTAACCTAGTTTTCCCTCACCAAGTACTGACCTAGCGTTCCCTTGCCACTTACCGATCTAGTGTCCTTTCGCCAAGTACTGGCCCAATGTCCCTCACCAAGTACTGATCTAGTGTCCCCACACCAATTACTGGCCTAGTGCCACCTCACCAAGTACTGACCTAATGTTCCCTCACCAAGTACTGACGTAGTCTCCCCTCACCAAGAACTGACATAGTGTCCTCTCACCAATTACTTACCTAATTTTTCCCTCACCATGTACTGACCTAGTTTTCCCTCACCAAGTATTGACCTAGTGTCCCCTCAACAAGTACTAACCCAGTATTCCCTCGCCAAGAAATGACTTAGTGTTCCCTCACCAAATTCTGACCTAGTGTTCCCTTACCAAGTACAGAACCAATGTTCCCTCGCCGAGTACTGACTTAGTGTCCCCTCACCTGACAATGCCCTGGTGTCACACCCACTAGCTCACTGACCTAAAGTCCCCTCACTAAATACTGACCTGGTTCTCCCTCACTAGCTACTGACCTAGTTTTACGTCACCAAGTAATGACCCATTTTTCCCTCACCAAGTATTTACCCAGTGTTCCCTCGCCAAGTATTGACCTAGTGTTTCCTCAGCATTTAAAGACCTAATGTTACCTTACCAAGTACTGACCTAGTGTCTCCTCACCAAGTTCTAATCTAGTGTTCCCTCACCAAGTACTCTCTTAGTGTTCCATCACCAAGTACTGACCTAGTGTTCCCTCATTTAGTACAGACTTAGTGTCCCCTCAACAGGTACTCACTTAGTATTTCCTCACAAAGTGCTGACCTAGTGTCTCCTCACCAAGTATTGACCTTGTTTTCCCTCGGCAAGTACTGACCCAATGTCTCCTCACCAAGTACTGGCCTAGTATTCCCTCACCAAGTACTGACCCAGTGTCCCTCGACAAGTACAGGTCTGGTGTCCCCTCACCAAGTACTGGCCTGGTGTTCCCTAAACAAGTACCGACTTGGTGTCCTCTCACCAAGTACTGACCTAATGTTCTCTAATAAGTACAGCCCTAGTGTTCCCTCGCCAAGTACTGACCTAATGTCTCCTCACTAAGTTATGAAATAGTGTTCCCTCACCAAGTACTAACCTAGTTATCCCTTAACAAGTACTGACATAGTGTTCCCAATGTCTCCTCACCAAATATTGACCTAGTGTCCCCTCTCCAAGTACTGACCTAGTATCCCCTCGCAAATTACTGACCTAGTGCTTCCTTACCAAGTGCTGACCTAGTGTCCCCTCATCAAGTATTGACCTAGTGTTTCCTCCATAAGTGCTGACCTAGTGTCTCCTCACCAAGTACTGACCTAGTGTTCCCTCGAAAAGTACTGACCTAATGTCTCCTCACCAAGTATTGACCTAGTGTTCCCTCACCAAGTACTGACCCAGTGTACCCTCGCCAAATAATGGCCTGGTGTCCCCTCACCAAGCACTGGCCTGGTGTTACCTGAACAAGTACCGACCTAGTGTCACTTCATCAAGTACTGACCTAGTGTTCCCTCACTAAGTACTGACCCAGTGTTCCCTCGCCAAGCATTGACCTAGTGTTCTCTCAACAAGTATTGACCTAATGTCCACTCACCACATTATGACCTAATGTCCTCTCACCATGAACAAACTTAGTGTTCCTCGATAAGTCCTGACCTAGTGTTCCCTCACCAAGTACTGACCTAGTGTCTCCTCATCAAGTATTGACATAGTATCCCTTAGCCAAATACTTAACTAGTGTCCCCAAACAAAGTACTAATCTAGTGTCTCTCACCAAGTACTGACCTGGTGTCCCGCAACAGTTACTACTCTGGTGTCCACTTGCCAAGTACTGACCTAGTGATCCCTCATCAAGTACTGACCTAGTGTTCCTTCACCACGTACTGATCTAGTGTCCCCTCACCAAGTTTTGACTTAGTGTTCCCTTGCCAACTACTAACCTAATGTTCCCTCACCAAATACTGACCTAGTTTCCTCTCACCAAGTACTGACCTAGTGTTCCTCCACCAAGTATTGACCAAGTGATCCCTCACTAAGTACTGACCCAATGTTAACTCGCCAAGTATTGACCTAGTGTTCATTCACCAAGTACAGAACTAGTTTACCCTCACCAAGTACTGACCTAGTCTCTAACCAAGTACTGTCCCAGTGATCCCTTGGCAAGTACTGTCCTAGTGTTCCTTCACCAAGTACTGACCTTGTGTTCCCTCACCAATTAACGACCCACTGTACCCTTACCTAGTAATGACCCAGTGTTCCTTCGCCAAGTGCTGACCGAATGCTCCCTCACCAAGTACTGAACCTAGTGTTCCTTCCCCAAGTACTGATCTAGTGTCTCCTCAAGAAGTACTGAACGAGTGTCTCTTCGCCAAGTACTGGCCTAGTGTCCCCTCACCAAGTACTGACCTAGATTTTCCTCAACAAGTGCTGTCCTAGTGTCCCCTTAACAAATACTGACCTAGTATTCCCTCTCCAAGTACTGACCTAATGTCTCCTTACCAAGTACTGACCTAGTGTTCTCTCACCAAGTACTGACCCAATGTCTCTTTACTAAGTACTGAATAAGAATTCCCTCAACAAGTACTATCCTAGTGTTCCTTCGCCAAGTAGAGGCCTAGTATTCCCTCACCAAGTACTGACCTATCGTTCCCTCACCAAGTACTGACAAAGTGTCCCCTCACCAAGTACTGACCTTGTGTTTTCTCACCAAGTGCTGACTTAGTGTCCCCTTGCCAAGTTCTGACCTAATGTCCCCTAGCCAAGTACTGGCCAAATGTTCCCTAGCCATGTACTGGCCAAGTGTCCCCTCACCATACAATGCCCTGGTGTCTCCACACCTGCTTACTGACCTAACGTTCCCTCACCAAATAATAACCAAGTGCTCCCTCAAGAAGTACTGACCTAATGTTCCCTCACCTTGTACTGACTTAGTGACCTCTCGCCAAATGTTAACCTGGTGTACCGTCGCCAAGGACCGACATAATGTCCCCTCAACAAGTACTGAACTATTGTGCCTTTATGAATTACTTACTTAGTGTCCCCTCACTAAGTACTAGCCTTGTGTCCCCTCATCAAATATTGATCTAATGTCCCCTCACCAAGTACTGGCGTGGTATCTCCTCACAAAGTACTGACCTAGTGCCCCCTCAGCAAGTATTATCCTCACTAAGTACTGACCTAGTGTTTCCTCACCAGACAATGCCCGGGTGTCTCCAAAACATCTCAATTACCTAATGTCCCCTCACCAAGTATTGACCTAGTTTTCCCTCACCAGGTACTGACCTAGTTTTCCCTCACCAAGTAATGACCTAGTGTTCCCTTGTCAAGAACTGACCTAGTGTCCGTTCGCCAAGTACTGGCCTGGTGTCCCTCAACAGTCACTGACCTAATATTCCGTCACCAAGTACTGACTTAGTGTCCCCTCACCAAGAACTGATTTAGTGTCCTCTCACCAAGTACTGACCTACTGTTCCCTCACCAAGTACTGACCAAGTGTCTCTTCACCAAGAACGGACCCGGTGTTTACTCGCCAAGAACTGACTTTGTGTTACTTCACCAAGTACTGACCTAGTGTCCCCTCACCAAGTTCTGACCAATATGTTCCCTCACCAAGTTCTGGCCTAGTGTTCCCTCACAAATTCTGAACCAGTGTTCCCTCACCAAGTACTGACCTAGTGTTCTCTCACCAAGTACTGACCTGGAGTTGTCTCACCCAGTAATGACCTAGTGTCCCATCACCAAGATCTATCCTAGTGTTTCCTCAATAAGTCCTGACCTAGTGTTCCCTCACTAAGTACTGACCCAGTTTTTCCTCACCATTTACTGACCTAGTGTTACCTCAACAAGTACTGACCCAGTGTCCCCTCGCAAAGTCTAGACCTAGTGTTCCCTCACCAGATACTGACCTAGTTTTCTCTTACCAAATACTGACCTAGTGTCCCATCGCTAAGTACTGATTTGGTATTCCTTACCAAGCAATGACCTGGTGTCCCGCACCGATTACTGATCTAGTTTCCTCTTTTCCAAATACAGGCATAGTGTCATCTTGCCAAATACTGACCTAGTGTTCCTTCTCCAAGTACTGACCTCGTGTTCCCTCACCACGTACTGTATTGACCTAATGTTCAGTCGCCAAGTACTAACATAGTGTCCCCTCACTAAATACTGACCTAGTTTCCTCTCTTCAAGGACTGACTTAGTGTCCCCTCACCAAGTACTGACCTAATGTCTCCTCACCAAGTACTTACCTAGTGTTCCATCGACAAGTACTGACCTAGTGTCCCCTCATCAAGTTTTGACCTAGATTTCCCTCAACAAGCACTGACCTAGTGTTCTCTCACCATGTACTGACCTCATCTCCCCTAACCAAGTACTGTCCCAGTGATCCCTTACCAAGTACTGACTTAGCGTTCCCTCACCAAATACTGACCTAGTGTTCCCTCACTAACTAATGATCTAGTGTCCCCTCACCATGTATTGAACCTTTTGTTCACTCCTCAAGTACTGATCTAGTGTCTCCTCGCCATGTACTGACCTAGTGTGCCATCTCCAAGTAATGGCACAGTGTTTCCTAACCAAGTGTTGACCTAGTTTTCCCTCACCAAGTACTGACCTAGTGTTCCCTCGCCAATTACTGACCTAATGGGTCCTCACCAAGTACTGACCTAGTGTTCCCTCACCAGGTACTGACCAAGTGTTCCCTCACCAAGTACTGACCAAGTGTTTCCTCTCCAAGTGCTGACCTAGTGTCCTCTCACAAGTACTGACTTAACGTCTTCTCACCAAGTATTGACCAAGTGTCCCTTCACCAAGTACTGACTAAGTGTTACCTCACCAAGTACTGACCTAATGTCTCCTCAAGAAGTAATGACATAGTGTTCCCTGTCTAAGTACTGACCTAGTATTCCCTCACCAAGTACTGACCTAGCGTTCCCTCATCAAGTACTTACCTAGTGTCCCCTCACCAAGTACAGGCCTTGTGTTTCCTCACCAAGGGCTGACCTAGTGTCCCCCACCAAGTCCTGACCTAGCATTTCCTCACGAATTGCTGACCTAGTGTCCCCTCACCAAGTACTAACCTAGTGTTCTCTCACCAAATATTAACCCAGTTTTTCCCTCACTAAGTACTAACCTGGTGTCCCCTCACCAAGTACTGCCCTGGTGTTCCCTGAACAAGTACTGAACAAATGTCTCCTCACCAAGTACTAACCTAGTGTTCCCTCACTAAGTACTGACCTAGTTTTCCCTCACCAAGTACTGACCTAGTGTTCCCTCACCAAGAACTGACCTGGTGTCCCCTCACCAAGTACAGACCTTGTGTTTCCTCACCAAGTGCTACCCTAGTGTCCCCTCACCAAGTACTGACCTAGTGTTTCCTCAATAAGTGCTTACATAGTGTCCCCTCACCAAGTACTGACCTAGTGTTTCCTCAGTAAGTGCTTACATAGTGTCCCCTCACCAAGTACTGACCTAGTGCTCAGTCGGAAAGTACTGACCTAATGTCTCCTCACCAAGTATTGACCTAGTGTTCCCTAACTAAATACTGACCCAGTGCTCCCTCCCCAAATAATGGCCTGGTGTCCCCTCACCAAGTACTGGCCTGGTGTTCCCTCATTAAGTACTGAACCAATGTTCTCTCGCCAAGTATTTACCTAGTGTATCCTCGTCAAGTAAAGACCTGGTGTTCCCTCACCAATTATTGACCTAGTGTCCTCACAAAGTACTGACCTAGCGTACCCTCAACAGAACAACCCTAATTTTCCCTAGATAAGTCCTGATATAGTTTTCCGTCACCAAGTATTGACCTAGTGTCCTCGCGCCAAGTCCTGACCTAGTGGTCTCTTACCAAATATTGGCCTGGTGTCACTTTTCCAAGTACTGACTTAGTGTCGTCTTATCAAGTACTGACATGGTGCCCCTAGCCAAATACTTAACTAGTGTCCCCTCGCAAAGTAGTAATCTGGTTTCCGTCATCAAATATTGATTTGGTGTCCCGCACTAATTACTGATCTAGTGGCCACTTGCCAAGTACTGGCCTAGTGTCCCCTCACCAAGTACTGACCTAGTTTTTCCTCACCAAGTGCTGACCTAGTATCCCTCACCAAGTACTGACCTAGTGTTCCCTCACCAAGTACTGACCTAACGTTTCCTCACCAAGTACTAACGTAGTGTTCCCTCGCCAAGTAATGACCTAGTGTCCCCTCGCCAGGTACTAAACTTTTGTTCCCTCACCAAGTACTGAACCTTGCGTTTCCTAATCAAGTAATGACTTACTGTGCCTTCGCTAAGTACTGACCAATGTCTCCTCACCAAGTATTGAACAAGTGTTCCCTCTCCAAGTGCTGACATATCACCGAGTACTGACTTAGTGTTCCTTCATCAAGTACTAACCTAGTATCCCCTCACCACGTACTGTACTGGCCTAATGATCAGTCGCCAAGTACTAACCTAGTGTCCCCTCACTAAATACTGACCTAGTTTCTTGTGTCCAAGGACTGACCTAGTGTTCCCTCACCAAGTACTGACCTAATGGGTCCGCACCAAGTACTGACCTAGTGTTCCCTCACCAAGTACTGACCTAGTGTTCCCTCACCAAGTACTGATCTAGTGCTTCCTCTCCAAGTGCTGACCTAGTGTTCCCTCACGAAGTACTGACCTAATGTCTTCTCATCATGCACTGTCCTAGTGACCCTCACCAAGTAATGACCAGGTTTTACCTCACCAAGTACTGACAAAATGTCTTCTCACCAAGTACTGACCTAGTGTTCCTTCACTAAATACTGACCTATTATTCCCTCACCAATTACTGACCTATTGTTCCCTTGACCAGTACTGACCTGATGTCTCCTCACCAAGTACTGACCTAGTGCTCCCTCAGTAAGTACTGACCCAGTATTCCCTCACCAGGCACTGACCTAGTGTTTCCTCACCAAGTACTGAACTAGTGTCCCCTCACCAAGTACAGACCTTGTGTTTCCTAACCAAGGGCTGACCTAGTGTCCCCTCTAATAGTCCTGACCTATTGTTCCCTCACCAAATATTAACCTAGTTTTTATCTTACTAAGTACTGGCCTGGTGTCCCTTCACCAAGTACTGTCCTGGTGTTCCCTGAACAAGTACCGACCTACTGTCCCCTCCCCAAGTACCGACATACTGTTCCCTTACCAAGTACTGACTCAGTGTTTTCTCGCCAAGTATTATCTCAGTGTTCTCTCACCAAGTACTGACCTAGTGTTCCTCGCAAAGTACTGACCTAAAATCTCCTTACCAAGTATCGACCTAGTTTACCCTCACCAAGTACTGACCCAGTTCTCCCTTGCCAAGTACTGGCCTGGTGTCCCCTCACGAAGTACTGGCCTGGTGTCCCCTCACAAAGAACTGACCTGGTGTTCTCTAACTGATACTGACCTTGTGTCCCCTCGCCAAGTACTGACCTAGTGTTTCCTCAATAAGTGCTGACCTAGTGTCCCCTCACCAAATACTGACCTAGTGTTCCCTCGGAAAGTGCTGACCTAATGGCTCCTCACCAAGTATTGACCTAGAGTTCCCTCAACCAAGTACTGACCCAGTGCTCCCTCGCCATATACTGGCATGGTGTCCCCTCACCAAGTACTGGCCTGGTGTTCCCTCATTAAGTACTGACCCAGTGTTCTCTCGCCAAGTATTTACTTTGTGTTTTCTTCGTTAAGTAAAGACCTAGTGTTCCCTCACCAATTATTGAACTAGTGTTCCCTCACAAAGTGCTGACCTAGCGTACCCTCGCCAACAACAAACCTAGTGTTCCCTCGATAAGTCCTGACATAGTGTTCTCTCACCGAGTACCGACCCAGTGTCCTCTCGCCAAGTACTGAGCTAGTGGCCTCTCACCAAATATTGGGCCTGGTGTCACCTTTCGAAGTACTGACCTTGTGTCCTCTTATCAAGTACTGACATTGTACCCCCTAGCCAAATACTTAACTAATGTCCCCTCGCAAAGTACTTATCTGGTCTACGTCATCAAATACTGATTTGGTGTCCCGCACTAATTACTGATCTAGTGTCCACTTGCCAAGTACTGGCCTAGTGTCCCCTCACCAAGTACTGACCTAGTTTTTCCTCACCAAGTGCTGACCTAGTATCCCTCACCAAGTACTGACCTAGTGTTCCCTCACCAAGTACTGACCCAGCATTTCCTCACCAAGTACTGACATAGTGTTCCCTCGCCAAGTACTGACCTAGTGTCCCCTCGCCAGGTACTAAACTTTTGTTCCCTCACCAAGTACTGAACCTTGCGTTTCCTCCTCAAGTAATGACTTACTGTGCCTTCGCTAAGTACTTACCAAATGTCTCCTCACCAAGTATTGACCAAGTGTTCCCTCTCCAAGTACTGACATAGTGTCCCCTCACCAAGTACTAACTTAGTGTTCCTTCACCAAGTACTGACCTAGTATCCCCTCACCAAGTATTGTACTGGCCTAGTGATCAGTCGCCCAGTACTAACATAGTGTCCCCTCACTAAATACTGACCTAGTTTCCCCTCTCCAAGGACTGACCTAGTGTTCCCTCACCAAGAACTGACCTAATGTCTCCTCAACAAGTACTTGCTTAGAGTTCCTTCTCCAAGTACTGATCTAGTGTCCCCTCATCAAGTTCTGACCTAGATTTCCCTCAGCAAGCACTGACCTAATGTTCGCTCACCAAGTACTGACCTCATCTCCCCTAACCAAGCACTGTCCCAGTGTTCCCTTGCCAAGTACTGATTTAATGTTCCCTAACCAAATACTGACCTAGTGTTCCCTCACTAATTAATGATCTAGTGTCCTCTCACCGACTATTGAACCCTTTGTTCCCTCCTCAGGTACTGATCTAGTGTCTCCTCGCCAAGTACTGACCTAGTGTTCCCTCACCAAGTGCTGACCTGGTGTTCCCTCGCCAAGTACTGACCTAATGGGTCCGCACCAAGTACTGACCTAGTGTTCCCTCACGAAGTACTGACCTAGTGCTTCCTCTCCAAGTGCTGACCTAGTGTCCCCTCACCAAGTATTGACCTAATGTCTTCTCATCATGTACTGTCCTAGTGACTCTTCACCAAGTAATGACCAAGTGTTACCTTACCAAGTACTGACCAAATGTCTTCTCACCAAGTACTGACTTAGTGTTCCTTCATTAAGTACTGAACAATTATTCCCTCACCAATTACTGACCTATTGTTCCCTTGCCCAGTACTGACCTGATGTCTCCTCACCAAGTACTGACTTAGTGTTCCCTCAATAAGTACTGACCAAGTATTCCCTCACCAGGTACTGACCTAGTGTTTCCTCACCAAGTATTGAACCATTGTCCCCTCACCAAGTACAGACCTTGTGTTTCCTAACTAAGGGCTTACCTAGTGTCCCCTCAAATAGTCCTGACCTAGTGTTTCCTCAGTAAGTGCTGACCTAGTGTCCCCTCACCAAGTACTGACCTAATGTTCCCTCACCAAATATTAACCCTGTTTTTACCTTATCAAGTACTGGCCTGGTGTTCCTTCACCAAGTACTGTCCTGGTGTTCCCTGAACAAGTACCGACCTACTGTCCCCTCACCAAGCACCGACCTAGTGTTCCCTTACCAAGTATTGACCCAGTGTTTTCTCGCCAAGTACTAACCCAGTGTTCTCTCACCAAGTACTGACCTAATTTTACTCGCAAAGTACTGACCTAAAATCTTCTCACCAAGTATCGACCTAGCTTTCCCTCGCCAAGTACTGACCCAGTTCTCCTTTGCCAAGTACTGGCCTGGTGTCCCCTCACGAAGTACTGGCCTGGTGTCCCCTCACAAAGTACTGACCTGGTGTTCTCTAACTAATACTGACCTTGTGTTCCCTCACTAAGTACTGACCTAGAGTTTCTTCGCCAAGTACTGACCTAATATGTCTTCATTAAGTATTGACCTAGTGTTCCTTACCAAGTACTGACCTAGTGTCCCCTCTCCAAGTACTAACCTACTGTCCCTTCACCAAGCACTGACCTATTGTCTCCGCACAAAGTGCTGACCTAGTGTCCCCTCGCCAAGTACTGACCTAGTGTTTCCTCAATAAGTGCTTGCCTAGTGTCCCCTCACCAAGTACTGACCTAGTCTTCCCTCGGAAAGTGCTGACATAATGTCTCCTCACCAAGTATTGACCTATTGTTCCCTCAACCAAGTACTGACCCAGTGCTCCCTCGCCATATACTGGCCTGGTGTCCCCCCACCAAGTACTGGCCTGGTGTTCCCTCATTAAGTACTGATCCAGTGTTTTCTCGCCAAGTATTTACCTAGTGCTTCCTCGTCAAGTAAAGACCTAGTGTTCCCTCACCAATTACTGAACTAGTGTTCCCTCACAAAGTACTGACCTAGCGTACCCTCACCAACAACAAACCTAGTGTTCCCTCGATAAGTCCTGACATGGTGTTCTCTCACCGAGTACCGACCTAGTGACCTCTCACCAAGTACTGACCTAGTGATCTCTCACCAAATATTGGCCTGGTGTCACTTTTCCAAGTACTGACCTAGTGTCCCCTTATCAAGTACTGACATAGTGCCTCCTAGCTAAATACTTAACTAGTGTCCCCTCGCAAAGAACTAATCTAGTGTCCGTCAGCAAATACTGACCTGGTGTCCCGCACCAATTACTGATCAAGTGTCCACTTGCCAAGTACTGGCCTAGTGTCCCCTCACCAAGTACTGAACTAATGTTCCTTCATCAAGTACTGACCTTGTGTCCAATCATCAAGTACTGACCCTAGTTTCCTCTCACCAAGTACTGACCCAGTGTTCTCTCACCAAGTACTGACCCAGTGTTCCCTCACTAAGTACTGACCTAGCGTTACCTCGCCAAGTATTGACCTAGTGTCCCCTCACCATGTTCTTACTTAGTCTCCCCCAACCAAGATCTGACCAAGTGTTTATTCACCAAGTACTGACCTTGTGTTCCATCACCAAGTACTGACCTTGTGTTCCATCACCAAGTACTGACCTATTGTTCACTTATCAATTAATGACCCACTGTCCCCTCACCAAGTTTTGAGCCTTGATTTCTTTCCCTAAGCACTGATCTGGTGTATCCTCACGAAGTACTGACCAAGTGTCCCTTCGCCGAGTACTGGCCTAGTGTCCCCTCAACAAGTACTGACCTAGTTTTTCCTCACCAAGTGCTGACCTAGTATCTCCTCACCAAGTACTGACCTAGTGTTCCCTTGCCAAGTACTGACCTAATGTCTCCTCACCAAGTGCTGACCTAGTGTTCCCTCGCCAAGTACAGACCTAGTGTTCCCTCACCAAGTAATGACCTAGTGTCCCCTCGCCAGGTACTGACCTTTTGTTCACTAACCAAGTACTGAACCTTGTGTTCCCTCCTCGAGTACTGAGCTAGTGTCTCCTTACCAAGTACTGACCTATTGTGCCTTCGCCAAGTACAGACCTAATGTCTCCTCACCAAGTACTGACCTAGTGTTCCCTCTCTAAGTACTGACATAGTGTCCCCTCACCAAATACTGACCTAGTGTTTCCTCACCGAGTGCTGACGTAATGTCCCCTCGCCAAGTTCTGACCTACTGTCCCCTAGCCAAGTATTGGCCAAGTTTCCCCTCACCAGACAATGCCCTGTTGTCTCCACACCAGCTCACTGACCTAATGGCCCCTCGCCAAGTAATGACCTGGTGTTCCCTTAAGAAGTACTGACCTAATGTTCCCTCACATTTTACTAACTTAGTGTTCCCTCACCAAGTACTGGCCTAGTGTCCCCTCACCAAGTTCTGACCTAGTGCTCCCCCACCAAGAACTGACCTAGTGTTCCTTCATCAAGTACTGACCTAGTATCTCCTCGCCAATTCCTTTCCTAGTGTTCCCTCACCAAGTACTGACCTAGTATCCCCTCGCCAATTCCTTTCCTAGTGTTCCCTTACCAAGTACTGATCTAGTGTTCCCTCACCAAGTACTGACCCAGTGTTCGCTCGCCAAGAACTGACTTAGTGCTCCCTCACCAAGTACTGACCTAGTGTCCCCTCATCAAGTTTGACCAAGTATTTCCTCACCAACTTGTGACCTCGTGTTCCCTCACCAAGTACTGAACCAGCGTTCCCTCGCCAAGTATGGACCTAGTGTTCTCTCAAAAAGCACTGACCCAGAGTTCTTTCACCAAGTATTGACCTAATGTTCCCTCACCAAGATCTAACCTTGTGTTTTCTCGATTAGTCTTGACGTAATGTTCCCTTAGCAAGTACTGACCTAGTTTCCCTCACCAAGTACTGACCTAGTATTCCCACACCAAGTACTGAACTAGTGTCCCTTACCAAGTAATGACCTAGTACTCACTCGCCAAATACTGACATAGTGCAATCTCACCAAGAACTGATCTGCTGTCCTTCAATAAGTACTAACCTGGTGTCCCGCAACAATTCCTGATCTAGCGTCCCCTTTTCCATGCACAAGCTTAGTGTCTCCTAACCATAGTAATGGCCCAGTGTTCCATCACCAATCGCTGACTTAGTGTCTCCTCACCAAGTACTGTACTGACCTAGTGTTCATTCGCCAAGTACTAACCTAGTGCCCCCTCACCAAATAATAACCTAGTTTCCTCTCACCAAGGAGTGACCCGGTGTTCCCTCACCAAGTACTGACCCAGTGTTCCCTCGCCAAGTACCGGCCTATTGTTCCCTCACCAAGTACTGAACTAGCGTTCTCTCGCCAAGTACTGACCTTGGGGTCCAAAAAAAGTATTGACCTGTTGTCCCCTCACCAAGTGCGGACCTAGTGTTCTCTCACCAAGTATTGACCTAGTGTCCTCTAACAAAGTACTGTCCTAGTGTTTCCTTGTCAAATAATGACCTAGTGTTCCCTTACCAAGCACTGACTTAGTGTTCCCTCACCAATTAATGACCTAGTGTCCCGTTACCAAGTACTGACCCAGTTTTCCCACGCCAAGTACTGACTTAGTGCTCCCTTACCAAGTACTGGACCTTTTGTTCCCTCCCCAAGTACTGATCTATTGTCTCCTCACCAAGTACTGTCCTAGTGTGCCGTCGCCAAGTGCTGGCCTAGTGTCCCCTCACCAAGTATTGACCTAATGTACCCTCACCAAGTAATGACCTAGCTTATTTTCTTCATCAAGTACTTACCTAGTATGCCCTCACCAATTACTTACCTAGTGTTTTCTCGCTAAGTACTGACCTAGTGATCCATCACCAGATACTGAACCTAGTATTTCCTTCCCAATTACTGATCTAGTGCCTCATCACCAAGTACTGATCTAGTGTGTCTTCTGCAAGTACTGGCCTTGTGTCTTCTCACCAATTATTGGCCTTGTGTTTCCTCACCATGTATTGACCTAGTGTTCCCTCACCAAGTACAGACCCAGTGTTCCCTTATTAAGTACAGAAATAATGTCCCCTCAACAATTGCTGACCTAGTGTCCCCTCTCGAAGTACTGACTTATTGTCTCCTCAACACGTACTGACCTATTGTTCCCTCGCCAGGCACTGATTTAATGTCTCCTCACCAAGTATTGACAGAGTGTTCTCTTACCAAGTACTGACCTAATGTCTCCTCACAAAATATTGACCTTATGTCCCCTTACCAAGTATTGACCTAATGTCTCCTCACCAAATATTGACGTAATGTCCCCTCACCAAGTTCTGAACTAGTGTTCCCTCGCCTAGTACTGACCTAGTGTTCCCTCACCAAGTACTGACCTAACGTTTCCTCACAAAATATTGACCTTGTGTCCCCTCACCAAGTACTGACCTAATGACTCCTCACCAAGTATTGACTTAATGTCCCCTTACCAAGCTCTGAACTAGTGTTCCCTCGCCTAGTACTGACCTCATGTCTCCTCACCAAGTACTGACCTAATGTTCCCTCACTACGTACTGACCTAATATTCCTTCACCAAGTGCTGAGCTACTGTTCCCTCAACAAAAATTGACCTGGTGTCCACTCTCCATGTATTGACCTAGTGTCGCCTCATCAAGTATCGACCTAGTGTTCCATTACCAAGTACAGACATAGTGTCCCTTCACCAAGTACTGACCTATTGTTTCTTCACCAGGTACTTACCCAGTGACCCCTCACCAGGTAATGACTTAGTTTTTCCTCACTTAGTGCTGACCTTGTGTCCCCTCACGAAGTCATGACATAGTGTTCCCTCACTAATTACTGACCAAATTACTCCTCACCAAATACTGACTAGTGTTCCCTCAACAAGTACTGACCCAGTTTCCCTAGATAACTACAGGCCTGGAATCCCCTAACCAAGTACTGGCCTGGTGTTCCCTGCACAAGTACCGACTTAGTGTTCCCTCACCAAGTACTGACCTAGTGTTCCCTAACAAGTACTGACCTAGTGTTCCCTCGCCAAGTACTGACTTAGTGTTCTCTCACCAAGTACTGACCTAGTGTTCCCTCGCCAAGTACTGACCTAACGTCTCCTCACGAAGTTATGACCAAGTATTTCCTCACCAAGTACTGACCTAGTTATCCCTCACCAAGAACTGACATAGTGTCCCCTCACCAAGTACTGACTGTGTTTCCTCACTCAATGCTGAACTAGTGTCCCCTCACCAAGTATTGCCCTAGTGTTCCTTCGCAAATTACTGACCTAGAATCTCCTCACCAAGTATTGACCTAGTGTTTCCTCACCAAGTATTGATCCAGTGCTCCCTCGCCAAGTACTGTCCTGGTGTTCCCTGAAAAAGTACCGAGCTAAAGTCCCCTCATCATGTACTGGACTAGTGTTCCCTCACCAAGTAATGACCTAGTGTTTCCTCACCAAATAAGAAGCAATGCTGCCTCACCAAGTACTGACCTAGTGTCTCCTCACCAGGCTTTGACCTAGTGTTCCCTCACCAAATACTGATCTAGTGTTCCCTTACCAAGTACTGATTTAGTATTCCCTCATTAAGTACAGAACTGGTGTTCCCTCACCAAGTACTGGCCTAGTATTTCCTCACCAAGTGCTGACCTAGTGTCCCTCTCCAAGCACTGACTTTGTGTCCCCTCAGATCGTACTGATCAAGTGTTCCCTCGCCAAGTACTGACCTAATGTCTCCTCACCAAAAACTAACCTAGTTTTCCCTCACCAGGTACTGACCTAATGTCTCCTCTCCAAGGATTGACCTAGTGTCCCTTCACCAAGTACTAACCTAGTGTTCCCTCACCAGGTACTGACCTAAGGTCTCCTCACTAAGAAATGACCTAGTGCTCCGTCGCCTAGTACTGACCTAGTGTCCCCTCATTAAGTTCTGACCTAAATTTCCCTCAGCAAGTGCTGACCTAGTACTTCTTCACCAAAAATTGACCTAGTGATCCTTCACAAATCAATGATCTAGTGTCCCCTCACCAAGTATTGAACCTTTTGCACCCTCCCTAAGTACTGATCTAGTGATTCCTTACCAAGTACTGACCTAGTGGGCCATCTTTAAGTACTTGCCTCGTGTCCCCTCAGCAATCACTGACCTTGCGTTTCCTGACCAAGTGCTGACCTAGTATTCCCTCGCCAAGCACTGAACTAATGAGCCCTCACCAAGTACTGACCCAGTGTTCCCTCACCAAGTACTGACCCAGTGTTCCCTCACCAAGTGCTGACTCAGTGTTCCCTCATCAAGTACCGACCTAGTGTTTCCTCTCCAAGTGCTGACCTAGTGCCCCTTCACCAAGTACTGATCTATTGTCTCCTCATCAAGTATTGACCTAGTGTCCCTTCACCAGTTACTGACAATGTGTTACCTCACCAAGTACTGAACTAATGTCTTCTCACCAAGTACTGACCTAGTGTTCCCTCAATAAGTACTGACCTAGTATTCCCTCACCACTTCTGACCCAGTGTTCCCTCGCCTAGTACTGACCTAATGTCTCCTCACCAAGTACTGACATAGTGTTCCCTCACTAAGTACTGACCTTGTGTCCCCTCACCAAGTACTGATCTCGTGTTTCCTCACCAAGGGCTGATCTAGTGTCCCCTCACCAAGTCCTGACCTAGTGTTTCCTCACTAAGTGCTGACCTAGTGTCCCCTCACCAAGTACTGACCTAGTGTTCCCTCACAAAATATTAACCCAGTGTTCCCTCGCCAAGTACTGGCCTGGTGTCCCCTCACCAAGTACTGTCCAGGTGTTCCTTGAACAAGTACCGACCTAGTGTTCCCTCACCAAGTTCCGACCTAGTGTTTCCCTGTCAAGTACTAACCTAGTGTTTTTTCGCCAAGTACTGACCCAACGTTCTCTCACCAAGTACTGACCTAGTGTTCCCTGAAAAGTACTGACCCAAAATGTCTTCACCAAGTATTGGCCTAGTGACCCCTCACCAAATACTGACCCAGTGCTCCCTCTCGAAGAATTGGCAAAGTGTTTTTTCACCAAGTACTGTCCCAGTGTTCCCTCGCCAAGTATTGACCTAGTGTTTCCTCACCAAGTAAAGACCTAGTGTTCCCTCACTAAGTGCTGACCTAGTGTCTCCTCACCAAGTTCTGACCTAGTGTTCCCTCACCAAGTTCTGACCTAGTGTTCCCTCACCAAGTTCTGACCTAGTGTTGCTTTATTAAGCACAGACTTAGTGTCCCCTCACCAAGTACTAACCTAGTGTTTCCTCACCAAGTGCTTACCTAGTATCCCCTCTCCAAGTACTAACCTAGTGTCCCTCGCCAAGTACTGACCTATTGACCCCTCACCAAGTACTGACCTGGTTTTTCCTCACAAAGTGCTGACCTTGTGTCCCCTTACTAAGTACTGACCTAGTGTTTCCTCACCAAGTGCTGACCTAGTGTCCCCTCTCCTAGCTGACCTAGTGTCCCCACAACACGTACTGACCAAGCGTTCCTTCGCCAAGTACTGACCTAATGTCTCCTCACGAAGTACTGACATAGTGTTCCCTCACCAGGTACTGATCTAATTTCTCCTCCCCAAGTATTGACCCAGTGTCCCCTCAACATGTACTGACCTTATGTCTCTTCACAAAGTATTGACCTAGTGTCCTCCCATCAAGTACTGAGCCAATGTTTCCTCACCAAGTACTGACCTAGTGTCCCCTCACTAAGTTATGACCTAGTGTTCCATCGCCTAGTACTGACCCAGTTTCTCCTCACCAAGTACTGACCTAGTGTTCCCTCACTAAGTATTGACCTAATATTCCCTCACCATGTACTGATCTAGTGTTCCATCACCAAGTACTGGCCTAGTGTCCATTCGCCAAGGACTGACCTAGTTTCCCTTCACCAAGTATCGACCTAGTGTTCCATTACTAAGTACTGACTTAGTGTCCCCTCACCAAATACTAACCCATTGTTTCCTCACTAAGTACTGACCTATTGACCCGTCACCAAGTACTGATCTAGTTTTTCCTCACAAAGTACTGACCCTATGTCCCCTCACCAAGTCCTGACATAATGGTCCCTCAACAAGTAATGACCTGCTATCTCCTCACCAAGTACTGACCTAGTGTTCCCTCACTAAATACTGACCCAGCTTCCCTCGACAAGTTCAGGCCTGGTGTAACCTCACCAAGTACTGGCCTGGTGTTCCCTGAACAAGTACCGACCTAGTGTTCCCTCACTAAGTGCTGACCTAGTGTTCTCTAACAAATACTGACCTAGAGTTCCCTCACCAAGTACTGAACTAGCGTTTCCTCCTCAAATATTGACCTAATGTGTCCTCAGTAAGTTATGAACTAGTGTTCCCTCATCAAGTTCTGACCTAGTTGTCCCTCAACAAGTACTGACATATTGATCTAGCGTCCCCTCTCAAAGTACTAACCTAGTGTCCCCTCAACAAGTACTGATCTACTGTATCCTCACCAAGTGCTGACCTAGTGTTACCTCACCAAATACTGGCCCAGTGTTTCCTCGCAAAATACTGACCTTAAGTCTCCTCACCAAGTATTGACCAAGTGTTCCCTCACCAAGTCCTGGCTCAGTGCTCCCTCGCTAAATACAGGCCTGGTGTCCCCTCACCAAGTACTGGACTGGTGTTCCCTCATTAAGAACTGACTCAGTGTTCCCTCGCCAAGTGTTGACCTAGTGTTTCCTCGTCAAGTAAAGACCTAGTGTTCCTCACCAAGAATTGACCTAGTGTCCCCTCACCAAGTTCTGACTTAGTGTTCCCTCACTAAGTACTGACCCAGTGTTATCTCGCTAAGTACTGACCTTGTGTCCCCTTACCATGTTTTGACCAAAGTCCCCTCACCAAGAAATGACCCAGTGTTTATTCACCAAGTACTCACCTAGTGTTTCTTTACCAAGTACCGACCTAGTGTCCCCTCAACAAGTACTGTGCTGACCTACTGTTCAGTCGCCAAGTACTAACATAGTGTCCCCTCACCAAATACATACCTATTTTCTTCTCACCAGAGGACTGACCTAGTGTTCCCTCACCAAATACTGACCCAGTGTTCCCTCGCCAAGTATTGACCTAGTGTTTCTTCACTAAGTACTGACCTAGTGCTCCCTCACCAAGTACTGACCTAGTGTCCCCTTATCAAATTCTGACCTAGATTTCCTTCACCAAGTACTGACCTAGTGTTCCCTCTCCAAGTACTGACCTAGTCTCCTATAACCAAGTACTATCCCAGTGTTCCCTTACCAAGTACTGACCTAATGTCTCCTCACTAAGTACAGACTAAGCATTCCCTCACCAAGTAATGACCTAGTGTTCCCTCACCAAATACGGAATCTTTTGTTCCCTCCACAAGTACTGATCTAGTGTCACCTCACCAAGTGCTGACCTAGTACGCCTTCTCCAAGTACTGGCCTAGTGTCTCCTCACCAATCACTGACCAAGTGTTTCCTCACCAAGTACTGACCTAGTGTCCCCTCACCAATTACTGACGTAGTGTTCTCTCGCCAAGTACTGAACTAATGGGTCCCCACCAAGTACTAATCTGGCGTTTCTCAACAAGTACTGACCTAGTGATCCCTCACCAAGTACTGTCCCAGTGTTCCTTTGCCAAGTACTGACCTAATGTCTCCTCACCAAGTTCAGACTAAGAATTCCCTCATCAATTACTAACCAAGTGTTTCCTCACCAAGTGCTGACCTAGTGCCCCCACACCAAGTACTGACCCAATATCTCTGCACCAAGTACTGACCTAGTGACCCTTCACCAAGTACTGACCTAGTGTTCCCTCACCAAGTACTGACCAAATATATCTTCATCAAGTACTGACCTAGTGTCCCCTCAAAAGGTACTGACCTAATATATCCTCACCAAGTATTGACCTACTGTCCCCTCACCAAGTACTGATCTAGTGTTCCCTCGCCTAGTACTGACCTAACGTCTCCTCACCAAGTACTGACCTAGTGTTCCCTCACTAAGTACTGACCTTGTATTCCCTCACCATGTATTGACCTTGTGTCCCCTCACCAAGTTCTGACCTAGTGTTTCCTCACTAAGTGCTGACTTAGTGTCCCCTCACCAAATACTGACCTAGTGTTCCATCACCAAATACTGACCTAGTGTTCCCTCACTAAATAATAACCCAGTGTTCCCTCGCCAAGCATTGGCCTGGTGTCCCCTCACTGGTGATCACTGAACAAACACTGACCTAGTGATCCTTTACCAAGTACTGACCTAGTGATCCTTTACCAAGTACTGACCTAGTGTTCTCTCGCCAAGTACTGACCCAGTGTTCTCTCACCAAGTACTAATATAGTGTTCTCTCACCAAGTACTAATATAGTGTTCCCTCGTCAAGTACTAACTTGATGTCTCCTCACCAAGTACAGATATAGTGTTCCCTCACCAATTACTGATCTAGTGTTCCTTCACCAAGTACTGACTTAGTGTTCCCTCACCAAGTACTAATATAGTGTCCCCTCACCAAGTACTGACCTAGTGTTTCCTCAGCAAGTGGTGACCTTGTGTCCCCTCACCAAGTATTGACCTAGTGTTTCCTTGCCAAGTTCTGACTAGTGTCCCTTCGCCAAGAACTGGCCTGGTGTCCGTCACCAAGCACTGATCTAGCATCCCATCACCAAGTACTGACTTAGTGTTCCTTCACCAAGTACTGTACTGAACTAGTGTTCAGTCGGCAAGTACTAAAATAGTGTCCACTCACCAAATAGTGATCTAGTTTTCTCTTACCAAACACTGACCTAGTGCTCCCTCACCAAGAATTGACCTAGTCTTCCCTCGCCAAGAATTGACCTAGTGTTCTCTGACCAAGTACTGACCTACTGTTCCCTCGCCAAGTACTGATCTAGTTTCCCCTCACAAACTTCTGACCTAGTGTTCCCTCACCAAGTAATGACTTAGTGTTCCCTCACCAAGTACTGACTTAGTCTCCCCTAACTAAGTAATGTCCCCGTGTTCCCTCACCAAATACTGACTTAGTGTTCCCTCAACAATTAATGACCTAGTGTCCCCTCACCAAGTACTGAACCATTTGTTCTCTCCCCAAGTAGTGATCTAGTGTCTCCTCACCAAGTACTGACCTAGTGTGCCTTCACCAAGTACTGACCTAGTGTTCCCTTACCAAGTACTGACATAGTGTTCCCTCACCCAGTACTCACGTAACGTTCCCTCACCAAATACTGAACCTTTTGTTCCCTCCCAAGTACTGATCTAGTGTCTCCTCACCAAGTACTGACCTAGTGTGCCTTTTCCAAGTACTGGCCGAGTGTACCCTCACCAAGTACTGACCTTGTGTTTCCTCACAAAGTGCTGACCTAGTGCCCCCTCACCAAGTACTGACCTAGTGTTCCCTCGCCAAGCACTGACCTAGTGTTCCCTCACCAAGTTCTGACCTTGTGTCCCCTCACCAAGTACTGACCTAGTGCTTCCTCACCAAGTGCTGACCTAGTGTACCCTCACCATGTACTGACTCAGTGTTCCCTCAACAAGTACTGACCTAATGCCTCCTCACCATGTACTGACCTAGTGTCCCCTCACCATGTATAGACCTAGTGTTCCCTCGCCTAATACTGACCTATTGTCTCTTCATCAATTAATGATAAGAATTAAGCAAATGGCACGCAATTGTGGTATTACAGATGATATGGATTAATTAAAGAGCGCGCTATTGTGGTATATTTGATGATGTGTTAAAGGGTGCACTATTTTGGTGTTATTGATGATGGGGTTAGAGGATACGCTATCGTGGTATTGCTAAAGATATTACTTAAAGACTCTGCTCTTCCGGCATTGTTGATGACAAAGATTAAATGGTACTGGACAGAAGTACATGATGTGTAAATTTTCAAGTCGATGTCTTCGCACTCGAAGGACTCTGTGCCAGATAAATGAACTATTGTCCTCCAGGGCAGTGGCTGGGGACTTCTCAGTTTCATGTTGTGGTCCGTGTGTACGTGAATATGTATGCCAGAATAATTTGATATAAACAACAGGGTTAACAGCTGGGAATAGGCAGCTGCGACAGGACGACCTGGATTTAGTAATACGACATGTAAGGGCCTTTGCCTTGGTAGTCGGTCCACAATCAAACCAGTTGCTCATCCTCCCCTTGGGATTGATCGTTTGATTGGGAGCATGGTGTATTATG
>JAYMFT010377638.1:0-55712 GCA_038088735.1 Panulirus argus | reverse complement strand
GTGATGGAGTGAGGAGGAGATGGAGTGAGTATTTTGAAGGATTGTTGAATGTGTTTAATGATAGAGTGGCAGATGTAGGGTGTATTGGTCAGGGTGGTGTGAGAAGTGAGAGAGTCAGGGAGAGTGGTTTGGTGGAAAGAGAGATGGTGGTGAAAGACTCGCAGAAGATGAAATCTGGCAAGATGGTAGGACTGAATGGTATTGCATTTGAATTTATTAAGAAAAGGGGTGACTGTGCTGTTGATTGGTTGGTAAGAATATCAAATGTGTGAAGTGCCCGAGGATTGGCAGAATGCATGTATAGTGCCATTGTGCAAAGGCTAAGGGGATAAAGGTGAGTGTTCAAACTTTAGAGGTATAACTTTGTTGAGTATTCCTAGAAAACTGTATGGGAGGGTACTGATTGAGAGTGTCAAGGCAAGTACAGGGCATCAGATTGGGGAGGAGCAGTGTGGTTTCAGAAGTGGTAGAGGATGCGTGGATCAGGTGTTTGCTTTGAAGAAAGTGTGTAAAAAATACTTAGTAAAACAGATGGATTTGTATGAAGCATTCATGGATCTGGAGAAGGCATATGATAGGGTTGATAAAGATGCTTTGTGGAAGGTCTTAAGAATACATGGTGTGGGAGGTAAGTTGCTGGAAGCTGTGAGAAGTTTTTATCAAGGGTGTAAGGCATGTGTACGAGCAGGAAATGAGGAGAGTGATTCGTTCCCAGAGGTCGGTCTGTGGCAGGGGTGTGTGATGTCCCTATGGTTGTTTAATTTGTTTATAGATGGGGTGGTTAGGGAGGTAAATGCAAGAGCTTTGAAGAGAGTGGCAAGTATGCAGTCTGTTGGGGATGAGAGGGCCTGGGAAGTGAGTCCATTGTTGTTTGCTGATGATACAGCATTGGTGGCTGATTTGAGTGAGACACTGCCGAAGTTGGTGACTGAGTTTGGAAAAGTGTGTGAAAGGAGAAAGCCAAGAGTAAATGTAAATAAGAGCAATGGGTATGTTTGAAGGAACAGTAGCTCCAACAATATCATATGGTTGCAAGGCATGAGCTAATAACAGAGTTGTACGGTGGAGGGTGGATGTGTTGGAAATGAAATGCTTTAGGACAATATGTGGTGTGAGATGGTTTGATCGAGTAAATAATGAAAGGATAAGAGAGATGTGTGGTAATAAAAAGAGTGTGATTGAGAAAGCACAAGAGGGTGTGTTAAAATGGTCTGGACATATAGAACAAATGAGTGAGGAAACGTTGAAAAAGAGGATATATGTTTCAGGGGTGAAGGGAACAAGGAGAAGCAGAGACCAAATTGGAGGTGGAAGGATGGAGTGAAAGGGACTTTGAGCGGTATGCAGGAGGGTGAAAGGCGTGCACGGAATAGAGTGAAATGGAACGATGTGGTATACCAGGGTTAACGTGCTGTCAGTGTACTGAACCAGGGCATGTGAAATATCTGGGGTAAACCATGGAAAGGTCTGTGGGGCCTGGATGTGGATAGGGTGCTGTGGTTTTGGTGCATTACACATGACAGATAGAGACTGAGTGTGAGAGAACATTGCCTTTTCGTCTGTTTCCTGTTGCTATCTCACTGAAGCAGGGGGTGGAGAAGCTATTTCCTGTGGGATGGGGTGGCGGTCAAGAATGGATGGAAGCAAGTAAGTACAAATATGTACATGTGAATATGTGTATATGCATGTGTATGTATATGTATGTATATACATATATGTTGGTATGTGTATGTATGTATTGTGCATATAAGTGCAAGTATGTATATATGTGTGTATGTGAGTGAATGGATCTTTCTTCATCTGTTTCCTGGTGCTACCTCACTAATGCACGAAACAGCATTCAAGTATAATAAATAAACAAATAAAAAAGCTAATGAAAAATTCTTCATGAAATGACAGATTAGCATTCAAAAGTAAATGAAAATTGCTTTATGCTGACCTGTTCCTGTACTAAGTACATGCCTAGAGGAGCTGTACAAGATGTGTATGACTCCTGATAAAAGAGGAAGACAGGGTATTGACGTTTCTTTATTTCTGTTAAAATTCTTTTATAGTACTCTTGTTTCATACACAGACACAGCGTAAAAGGGATATAATATAAATATTATTTTTCATCGTTCATTATACTTGATCGCTGTTTCCTGCGTTAGCGAGGTAGCACCAGGAAACAGATAAAGAGAGATCCATTCACACACATACACATATATACATTTATGCACAATACATAAATATACATACCAACTTATATATATACATACATATGCATAAACACATATAAACATGTACATATTCATACCTGCTCTCCTCCATCCATTCCTGATACCACCCTAACCCACAGGAAATAGCATTGCCACCCCCAGCATCAGCGAGGTAGCACCAGGAAACAGACGAAAAGGCCACATTCCCTCACACTCAGTCCCTAGCTGTCATGTGTAATGCACTGAAAACACAGCTCCCTATCCACATCCAGGTCCCACAGACCCTTCCATTGTTTACCTCAGACGCTTCATATGCCCTGGTTCAGTCCACTGACAGCATGTCGACCCTGGTATACCACATCGTTCCATTTCACTTTATTCTGTGCACGCCTTTCACCCTCCTGCATGTTCAGGCCCCAAACACTCAAAATCCCTTTCACTCCATCCTTCCACCTCCAGTTTAGTTTCCTGCTTCTCCTTGTTCCCTCCACCTCTGAAACATACATCCTCTTTGTCAACCTTTCCTCACTCATTTGTTCCATATGTCCAGACCATTTTCAACTATTTCATGGATAAATCTTGGATGGGGGTGTATGGGTGCTGAATGCCCTCATAAGAAATATCAACTCAGACATCTTTCAAGTACAAAAGAGGGATGTATTGCACAAAAGGAGGGGAGTATTACACAAAGGAAGGTATTACACAGCCACAATATTATTTTCAACTGATATATACAAAAATGGTGAACCAACTCTTAAGCAAATATATTTCCAAGCATAACCTATTCATATTGTGTCATTTGACATTATGCTGAATATTATCTATTAATTTAATTACTATACTCATTCACAGCATTATGAACTGAAAAACTGGAGAATTTAGATAAAGCAATATACCAACCTAAAGTATGTGAGACAGGAAGCACAGATATATTTAAAATGAATCTCCAACATCCTTTTATCTTGATTTATAAATTGATTTTACAGCCATTAGCAGATGTGATGAAGTATGTTGAAAAGGGATACCGTATGGAAACCCCTGACTCCTGTCCTCCAGAGGTGTACCAATTGATGATGGAGGTAAGTTTCAATTAAGTTGTTTAGTTACTTTCCTCTTCTGCACAAAGAATTGACCATGAGATTCCTTAAAAATGTAACAGTCTTTATTATTTTACTGTTTTTAGCAAACCATGAATATATGATGCTTTAAGACATGTCTTAGTGGTAATAACTCACAGAATATAGGAATTGTAGAGTAGTATTCAGCTTTACAGCTACCAGGCTCTAACATTGTTGAAGCAGGTTAACATGGATCCACCAGTACATAATAAGCAGCTGATATCATGTTTGTTGTGATTGATTCACATGATTAGTTACCACACTTAACATCCAAATACATCATTTCAGAATTAGTTTTCAAATAAATCTTACAATGTATGTTGAAACTGCAAAGCATGGCATTCGTCACACAGTTCAGCTGAACAAAATATGTTCCACATTTTCTGTTTGTGGCAATGATGACTTTATTAATAGAGTTAAGTCTTCACAGTATAGTCATACTTTGTGACGAATATATTTCAGGAATTTATAATGTTTCGAAATGAGTTCTTTGTGGGCTAACTGAAGCCTTGAAATGACAGACCAAATATCAAGACAACCCATGATAATTCCTAAACTGAACTTTTGAATTGTGAATATTGTGCTCAGCAGATTCAGCTACCATCATGCAGTATACTTCACAACTAGCTTAGAAATGACATGATTTGAATGTTAACTTGACCAGGGCCCCTGAGAGGAATTTTATCAGGGGGTACAAAGTTTCTTTCAGGCACCCTTCCTTTCCCATCAGTCATCCTGTTTTTATCCACTGCGGCTTAATGCCATGTGCTGTAAGGCCAAAAAGGGTATGGAAGATGAGAGAGGGGTGGAATGGAACGCTCTGTTGATTTTCTGCATTTTTCGAGATCCCAGGAAATTCCCAGGCCCCCTTTTGGACCCCTGGGCCTAGGTTCAATGTACCACTTGCACCTCCCCCTCAGAGGCCCCGATTAACACCTGTGTGTGCGAATCAGTGACAACAAACACACTGCTGTTTGCCATGCTTTGCATATTAGTATATGGAACTGTTTGTTTTGTATAGTCACTGTACCATTATTGGCATGCATTCTTGGATATTTCATTACTGTTTCATGACTATATGTGTAAACACTTATCCCACCCTAGGGTCTTTTCATGGTCTCCCACTCCATAAAATTTAGTAAACAGTAATGTAAATAAGAGAGGATTAATTTGCTGTCTTCTTTTACTTTGAAAAGAGATTATTCCAGTTTGCGACAAATGAAATAGATTCAGTTTACTAATCAGCTGGAGAATTGAGTGATGGTTGTGAAATTTGGGCTTGGTTGGAAAATACATCTTAAAGAGTAACAGTTGCAAAGGAATTATCTTGGTACTGAAAGAAAACATTGCATAACACAGCTTAGAGATGTAGTTCTAGATCAACTTCACAATAGGTGGATGGTGCATTTATGAATTTTTGTTTGTAACTGTACCCAAGGTACATTCGTAATTAATTCAGAATGAGAATGATGCTTTGTTGTCAGCATGTTATGACAAGAATTTAGACTTTCCTTATCAAGTTTTTACAAGCAGGGAGATATTGTGCCACCTGCAGACCTCATTAGCTAACTTGAACATCTTAAAAGAAGCAGTTCTCTGCCAAGTTACAAATCTCTTGTGAACATAAACAAAAAGCAATGATTAATAGATAATTAATTGTATACCAGAAGGGTAACAAGGTATTTACTTGAAGTGTAGTCTATTAGTGAACCTTTTTGGTGAAATTTTCATCCAGATTATTTTTTGATGTGTAACGTAACTCTGCAACTGCGTAGCAAAAGGTTTACTGCATGCTTCTCATGTAGTTTCTTAGCATTGATCTGTTATACCAAATAACAAACTTGTGTCTGTCCACTTTAGAAAACAGCTGCATCATATGCAAAAAATATTGCAGAGGAAATATCCATAGTTTGCAGAGTATGGTGTTAAGGGATTTGAAAACTGTGTTTCTCTATGATTCAAGACATTAAATCAGTTTTTGGATAAACATCTGTACCACTTTTAATTGCCTTTTTGTGTAATGCTGGGAATGTTCATGACTGAACAATAATATAAACAAGTGCTTCCCACTCACGGAAATTCGGATGTTGCATTGTTGCTAGCATCATCTTAATTAATTTTTGAATGTATGAATTATGTTTTTCATTGGTGAATTGTTTTTATGTATAGTTTCTTACCAATCCACCTATACTGTCACATTGTTTTCTTCTTACAGGGACTGGGGGAGGGGGGCTACTCAGTTATCAAAGCTATAAAATGGATAGGGCAGTTTAAGTATATTAAATTTGTGATTGGTGAGCACTCACAAATTTAGGTGGTAAGGAATTTATATTAAGGAGTATTTGTTTCTTATTATCAAGACAGGTAGTTGGCATCATTTCTTCTTGGTGTATAGACTTATATGATATTCACATGTAATACCTAACCTTCTACTATATAAACTGGAAGTATCATTCCTACATTTTTAAAGGGACAGTATATTTTCCAGGCATGGGGTTTGGATCCCCAACAGCGGCCCACATTCCATGAGGCGTATAAGCGCCTGGCACAGCTGCAGCATACAACCTTGGCATGACCTAATTTGGGAGCATAAATAAATTTAAATGGTGCCAATTGTAGATGATGATAGATCCAAGTAATGTCCACTTTTGTGTAGTGACAGAGTAATACATATTGTGCTAGAGAAAAGAAATCTGTGGTATGCACACTAATGAAAGACTTCTAATAGACAAAGAAAGTTTTATAAAATGAGTAAATTTTTTTCCACTGACTTGAAAATATTGGTGGACTGGAGATCTTACTCTGTAATGTGTTTCATTACATGTGTATAAAACCAATCAGGTATTAGCCCAGGACACCTGAGCCTCTTGTCCCTCCACACTTGCTTCAAATAGGGTCTTGTGGTAGCCACATGACAACTATTTCAGTTGAATATTTTTCCATTATATTTTAGTCAGCAATTTTTTAGAGTGAGAATGGATGTGTATTTGGTGTCAGTGTTTTATGTAATGGCCTCTTGCTTCAGGAGATGGTGCAACATGTTATTTTCTCCTTTCCAGTAGCTTTATAATAGGAGTGAGAAATGAGCAGTGGTGGAAATTACTTACTGTATTTGGAAATTGTGTATGTTCCTGTGTGGTGTACAGCTGACTATATAATATTGGCTGTTGTGTATTATAGTTACAATATTTTCCTGATTTATCATGCATAGATCAGTAATGTGTGCTTTATGTAACACTTAATTGTGACAAAATCATAGTCAGTAAGCACACTAAAGTTGAGTATTATCCTGCTTGTGCAACAACTTCACCAACAGCTGCACTCATATTTTTATTAGGTATTGGAAAAGAGGAAACTAAATTTTCAAGGAATATTGGTGTTTAGAGTGGAGAGGTTGGTAGTGTTGTGGCAAAAGTTTATTGCTAAACCTGAGTGTGTGTGCTGGGTATAGGCCTTGATGTGTCTTCAGATATCTTAAAGGGTAAAGCAGTCTGCTAACCTCTGATCTAATCACATATGTTTATGAATTACAGTATAATGTCACTAAGAATATATGATTCATATTATAATTGTTTTATGGTTTAATGATATTTCCATGGAATTTTATCATTAATGGCCACAGTACCTTTACTTTTTGACCTCTGAACTTTTTCTTGTAAATGTTCTCATGCTTTCATTCAGTCTACAATTGCATTGATTGTTTATAAATAGGACTTTTACTGTAGCTGAGCATCATTATCACTGTTTTGAAGTATATTTTTTATTTTTAAATATTGTTCCTTTATTAGGAATCAGTCAATAGGATATGCATAATCACATAAACAAGAAAGTACATGACTGCTAGAGACTTTTGCTGCCATTATACAGCCCCACTGTAGTCACTCCAAGGTTTGATCTCTGCCCCAGATTGAGTAGTGCACAGCAGTGTTCTAGCAAAGATTAAAGTGAAGTACATCAGTATTTGATTTCTGCAGTTCTAAATGTTGGCCCACCGACAAAGAATCAGTATAGGTATCATATAGCATAGTATAAATCAGTTTTCATTTTACACTTCATGTAGTATAGTACACGCATTGTGCTTGAATTATCTTATCAGTGCTTCAGATCATCAGAAAGAATCCTTCATATTCATAATATAAGGGTGCTAATTGCACGTAAGTTTGTAAAATGAAATTGGCCACATAATAATGCCCATTGGGCTTAAATGCATCGTAATATCTAGCTAGAACTAGATTCAGTATTCATGCCTGATGCACACCAAGCTGGTCATACGTCTAACATGTTCTTGCTAAGCCTATCCCTCCTTGCCCATGGGGTTGAACACTCACAAACACACATGCCTACATGCACACACACAAACATACAATCACTCTTACTCTCTGGTAAGTTCTGAATTATTATTTAATGAGTGATTCATCATTACTTATGGGGAAGTTTGTAGGAACAGCCTTCTGTTCACCTAGTAACGGTAAATAATACATTTATATTAAACTCACAATCTGTGAAAAATGGTTTACCACTATAATATTTACTATGTTCCTATTCTTATTATGAATAATATATATCTTAAGGCTTCCTGCATATTTTCTATAACACACGTTAATAAAGGGTATGATACAGATATTTGCTGGAAAAGAAGGTAGTAAAGGGTATGATGCAGATACTTGCAGGAAACCTTATTGTATCTTTTTGGTAGAGCACACAACAATGTATATATCCAGAATTGGGGAAATTTCTTCAAATTACTCGTAAAAATAATAATTCAGTGGCACCTTAGAAATGGCTATTACTTAAGATTAACAAAATCAATAATCCTGTAATTAATCATGAAGTATCTCTTATCTGTGATACAGGAGGTGGATGTAAGCAGGATAAGCCTGTTATGTGGGTATTCTGGAATATAAATATATACAAAACATTTAAATATTGTGGAGAAAGCTGATTAAATTTCAAATCTTTTACATTTATAGACTAAAGTCCCTAATGATTTCAACAGAGGACTGACCAAAGCACATAGCAAATTTTGAAATACTGTGCCATTTTTACAAACCTGAAAATGTAACATAAATAGTAGTCAGAAATTGTCACTTGGAGAGTTCAATATCCTGGAGGTGCTTGTGAAATGGTAAGACTTATAGCTCCAGCTTATGATTTAGGGGGTTTAAACCCATTATTTTTGTTTCACAAATTTCTGGTAACCTGCCAATCTGGCCTCAAAAACATTTTCCTATCTTCTTCAGCACAGAGCAAACTTCCCATTATTTTGCTTGACAAATTCCCCAATTCTCCAGCATAGACATCTTGAAGCAAAGCTAGAACATCATCCCAAGCAGGCTTGGAAAGTATACTTGATACCATTGAGAATTACCTAATGATTCAGACTGTGCATTATGTAAATGCAGAGTATGGTTTAACAATAAGGGATCTGATTATTATTGGAAGCAAGAAAGGACACAGGATTACATTGTAATTATTTATATATTTTTGATATGTAAACAAACTAGCTGGATTGAACTGTAATCATGTTACAAACTTCTGTTAACTTTAGTAGTGAATTTTTATTTAGTCTTAATATTTTTAATGATTCATGTGTAGAGAAAAAATGGACTTGGTGTGAAATTGGTCCAGTTAATATTATATGAAATACAGTACATGTATGCAAGCCTTCTAACCCAGTATTTTTCCAGAGTGCTCAAGAGAGTGAGAGATATAGATTTAAGGGAAAGTATAGTGCCCAGAACAGTTTTGATCCAAAAATCTTTATACAGGAGAATACTCAAGTCCATCATTTAATTCATGATGAACATTTACGCAGAGTTAACTTTACTTAGTTAAATAGCTTCCTCCATTGTAGGCACTTCCTGTATTGATTATATCAGTTGGTACTGCTAATATGTGTTAGTTCCAGTAACAAAGCCAATTAGAACAACCCCAAGTACATCTTGAACACTGATGAACTTCCAGACATCTTTAGCAGTCTTATTACTAGTCTTATATTTTCAAAGGAAGCATTATGTAAATATAAAAGTTTCATTGCATATTTCCATTTTTGTTCAGAATTGGTGATCAATTATTTGTGAGAATTGATATATTTAAATTAAGCTGACCTGTATTTATTTTAAAATTCCTAAATCACTTCATATGTTCATTCAAGAAGAAAGACTTTTACGTAACTTTTTATTTTCTGGCGACATATTCATGTGAATTTTTTTTCACAAATTCAAGATCAATAAACATCTCAGATTTCTTTACTTTTATATTGTAGAGAGAAAATGATAGATGATACACCAATAAAGTGCTGTAAGTAGTGGTGTTCCTGGTCATTAGGTTAAGCCAGATGTTTGTAGTACAAGAAGAGGAATTTTTGCGATCCGACTGTGCTTTTAAATGCAATCTGTTTGTTGATTATGCATTTCACTTTGCCATTATAGGCATTAATCAGATGGTGGAATTCATTTCTATTAAACAGAATTAATATAATAAAAGTTTAAATTTACCTTAGCTTTTTATGATCAGATTGTGACATTGTTTCTTAACTGGAGAAAAATAAAATTGTTACATTTTCCATAAAAATTTCTTAATTATGTCCCCTACACATATTTGATTTACTTGTTAAAAATATGAATAATTGCCTAATTCTGTTAATACAGAATAGTACTGAAATAAGTATGGATAATTTAAATGATTAGATTACCTAAAATTATTTGCCACATCAACAGCTAAGGTCACTAGTAGCATATATGTTTTTGTATAAAAAGGAGTATAAAGCTATAAATTCACATATATTTTCAATTATTTCATGTATGGGGTCAGTGTGTGTGTGGCATACAGAAAGTGGGACATGGGCATTTGAGGAAGGGTAGTGAACAGTAGGGTAATGAAGTGAAATTGCCCTTGAAAGTTAAAGGTATGATGAAAGTATCTGCAGAGAAGGAGTGTGAATAACTGGGAGGTGTACAAGAGAAAGTGGCAGAAGGTCAAGAGAGAGGTACAGGAGCTTTTTTAAAAAAAAGAAGGCAAACAAAACATGGGGTAAGGATATCAGCATACTTTGAGAATAAGAAAATATGTTTTGGAAGGTGAATAGTGTAAAAAAAAAAAAAAAAAAAAAAAAAAAAAAAAAAAAAAAAAAAAAAACTGGCAGTGAGGGTAACAAAGGGTTAAGTGTAACTGGCAAAGAAAAGGTAAAAAAAAAAAAAAGGGATGTATTGAGTATTTTGAAGGACTGTTAAATATGTTAGCATAGGCATATGTAGTGTCTTTTGGCAGAGGTGATACACACATTAATATTGTCATGGTGAATGGTTAGGTAAAAAGAGAGTTGGTGGCAAAAGCACTATGCAAGATGAAGTGAGGTAAATTGGCATAAGTGGATGGGACAGCAGTAAAGTTTCTCAAGAAAGGAGGTTGACAGTTTGATAAGGTTTTCAGTGTATGCATGGCTCAGGGTGAGGTGCCTGAAGAGTGACAGTATACATGTATATTGCTATTATAAAAAGGTACAGGGAAGAAAAGTGAATGCTTGAAGTACAGAGGTTCAAGCTTGCTGAGTATACATGGTGAGTAGTATACTTAGTATACCAAGACTGCAAGAATGTGGTTTCAGGAGTCATGTATGATACTGGGATTAGGTGTTTGCTGCAAAAAATTTGTTTGAAAACTACTTGTAGAGATAAGGTTTTGTATGTGGCATTTATGAACCTAGAGAAAGCATATGGTAGGATTGATGGAGATACCTTACAGATGATGTAAGTAAGATGATGTTTGACAATGGAGTGGGAGGAAAACTACTAGATGGAGTGTGGAGTTTTACTGGGAGAATGTGGTGTATGTGTGAGTCAGAAGGGAGGAAGGCATGTGGTTTAAAGAGGTGGAGCGGCATTAAGGGTGTGTGATGTCACTATCATTTTTTACTCATTAAATGGATGAGGGAGGGAATGGGATGTGTTAAATAAAGAAGCAGGTCTACAGGATGTGAGGGGGCCTGGGAAGTGAGTCATTTGTTAAACAAACTATTCTGTATTTACTTAAAAACATGTAAAATACAAAAGGATGCTAATAAGTCTGGCAGCACTGACTAGCTGATATCAAACCTGGTAGTTCTACAGAACAGGAAACAATGTAGGATAAAGAAAGGTGTTGAAGTATGGCTTCCTTTTTCAACCAACAGGAATCTTTGTTTTAAGGCAGTTCTTAGTCAACTTAGGACTGGTCATGTGTTAACCTACGGTCAACCTGCATCAATATGTGCCACATGCAACTGCAATATTGCCATGGAATATGTTCAAATGGAATGCCATAAAATATTGGAGTACACTCAAATATGAATTATACAATAACACCGAAGAAATAAAAGCATCTGGGAAACATTAAACAAAAATGTTAATTTAAATGGGCTGATGAACTTTATACAGAAAGCCAAAATATAAATTTATGTACACAGCTTTAAGATTTTATATATCTTTTTCATAACAAAAAGTACTGAATAATCATTAAGTTCTAACACTTTACAAATTCCATAAGAATCAGTAAAAAAAATTATCTGTTCTGTTCTCCATTTTGAATTGTTTTTACAAACTGGACAAAAATTATATATCTGCTGTATCTTTACAAAAAGCATGCAGAGGTCTAAAACTGGAAGATACAAGTAGAAAAAAATGAACATAAACATTGTACTACATCCTACTTATATATTCTATATGGCTTTAGCTAGCTGGAGCAGATTAACTTTATTTTTATTAAAACAAAAATTGCACAAGCTTCAAAGCAGTTTTTTTTCCTCTAACTATTATTTAGACCAACATGACAATAAGGACACCAAGTGTTTACTCATTACACATGGTCTGATAATTTATTTTATTATGGGGAAGGGTGTCTAGTGAGGACCACTGCATTTACTCATTTAAAAAAATCAGTGTTACAGAATATCTAAGAATGATATAGTCAGTCACAGGTGTTAGCACTGTAGTACTCTCTCAACCAGCCTGCCAAAAGACTGAAGTGAACTATACCTCGAGGGTTGAAGGTAAAGATTATCGCAATTCTGCTGTGATACCACAGATGTCATTTTTCATTCAGTAAGAAACAGAAAATTTTTATTTCACTTTATCAAGGCAGTTTCCTTTTGTTAAAAGGACCCAGATTCTACCTATAGGGTTACTTTTTAGTGTTAATATCGGTATGATTGTTTTGTTTTCTCTCAACCTTCTTAGATTTAAGTTCCATAATATCTGACATCTTTACTGTCATGGGCAAATATCTTTGGCCTTGGCTTTCTTTTATTTTGGATTCCACCTTTGGAGTCGCGCTGGTCGCACCTGAAGCAACAAATTCAGTTGAGATGGTTTCATCTTTTTGCGAAGAAGCAGGATGATATTGTGAACTTTCAAATTCTATGGAAGATGTAAAACTATGTCCATGAACATTAACATATCTGTGCATATTTTTCAAGCATTTTTTACTATTATCCATCATTTTTGTACAGATTTGATGAATTTTAGGAGTCATATCTAGGTAAGCATTATCATTATCAACAACTGTAGCTGCTGATCTCTGATTAATGCAGTTCCTTGGTTGGGGTGAAACAAGTGATCTATTGCCCAGTGTCCCAACAGTATCTCTGTATCTTGATTTAAAGGTCACAGAGGAAGGATTGCAAATTCTCTGAATTGTGCCTGAACATTCATGGGCAGAGGATTTAGATTGTGCTGGATTCTTTGATTCAAGAATCCTATCCTGAATATGCTTACATCCTATGGGTTTTTGTTGTGTCCTGTGTAAGAAGTGGCCCATCTGTGCATGCTCATGTGATACCACAACTGACTTTAATGGCTGGAAGTTATATTCCTTGTATGATTTTAATTCTAGTGAGTCATTTGCTTGACAAGGTTCCACTTCTACATCTCTTTGTGGTCTATGAGCGTGACTTTGTCGCAGTCTCTTGAAGCAATTGTTAGTAACATTTTTCATATTAAAACTGTATTCATCAGAGGTTACACATGACCATGGGACCAGGAACATCAGGCAAAGCAGTATGAGCAGCAATACTACCCCACTGCATACTCCTGCCACTACCGTCATCTCCCAGTCTGGCTCAGTTGGGTGGGGCTGTTGAGAGAGGCTACTCTAATTATCTTAAAATCAAACAAGAAAAGAAATAAGCAATGTTGATACTATTTTATGTTCACAGGAATGTTATTTTATTTCATGTTCACAGGCAATGGTAATAATATTACTATACTTTACATTCAAACAGAGATACTGATTTCATTTGTAATGTGTACAGTGTCTATGTAGGGTAATAAACTTTCACTAAAAGGACTCTTTCATTAGTAAAATGAGTCTACTGGGTTTATGCTTTTTTTTTTTTTTTTTTAGGTGCTCCAAAGTACTTATAGTGCAGAAAAACTTCCCTCAACATGTACATTAAATTAGAAACCCACTTAAAGGAACACATTATTCAGAAATAATGCAAGTGTAACAATTCTAAATTCTTAGCATATTCAAGTCTAATTTACTCAGTGCTTAAAAGAAAACATGCACCATATGCTCTGCCCATAAACAATCAATTTCATTCTCAAAATTATAAAAACTTGTTAGTTTGTCTAAAAATAGGTTAATATTTGTGGTAATCAGTTACTATACTAAACTATGCCCCCCACGTAGGATGGAAAAATTGCATTTAAACCAAATACTTACATTCATTCTAAACTTTGGTCCAATGGACTCAAGAGAGCAGTTATGCACTCTGCTACAGAACACTTTCCGAACCATGCTGACTCATCACCTGATTAACTCAAACTCATTGATGCCAGGAAATTGAAACATAAACATATTGCCACAGCAGTGAAAAACGGGTTTGCATAAGTGAGAGGGAGATATACCATACAGTTTAAAGGAAAAATGTAAGCCTGAACTTCACTACAGAGTCTTATACTTGATATATCCAAATTACATGCAATAAAAGAAGGGTCCGCAAAGTGGGCTGAAAAACAAAATGAAAAATATATCTCCATGTTCTTTAAATACTTTGTGATACTCGCAGTAAAGTGTTCCTAGTTCTCCATGTCTGAATATGTCAATGTTCTGTCATCTTTCCTAGTCTTTATTATCTTCACTTTCACTATACATTGGATTTGTTTAGTGGGGGTTGTCCCTTTCATATGAGAGGGTAAAAAGCCATGACACGCTGACGGTAGAGGTAAGAGTCCTGACATGAATAGAAACTTGGCACGTTTAATCTCAGCTCAAGGAATCCATATTCCTAAAAAAATATCCCACTCGTAACACAGAGGGTAGAGGGTAGCAGAAACATAGAGTATGGTGGTGGGCTAATATTGTAACACATTCCTGTGGGTGATCTGTAACAAAATACCTCGTGGTAGGTAACATCTACACAAAGTATTACAGCAATCTCATCTCTGGATCATAAGTCAACGAGCGTACACAAGAATTACCATGACCCCTGTTCTAACACTGCCCTTGAAACAGTCCTGGGTGAGATGTGACATGTCATTTGGTGGTTGGTAAAACCTACACTCACTTTCACTCCAATCCCTTCATCAGTTCCAAATTTTTTTCAAGTATGTTTGCCATTTCCAGTGTTCACGAGGTAGCACCAGGAATACACAAAGAATTACCTCATTTGCTCTTAACATTAACTCACAGCAAAACAGAGATCTCCCCTTACCTTGGTGACTTTTGGAGGTGCCATGACTAAGCCAAACAATCCTTGGCCTTCACACTGACATGTATAGGCACCTAACTTCTCATTTTGGTCCTTTGCAACACACCTACTTAGGTTCCAAACAATAGTGTTGTTTGTAAAATCAGCTCCACCACATTTCCAAGCCCACACAAAATTCTTACCATTTCTGGTGGGAATGATAAAATGAATATGATTAATTTTCCAAAGTATAATCTTCAAAAACCAAGGAACATTCAAATTTTGAAATTTTATGGATTTCAGGAAAGAATGCCAGAGATTGTGGTCAGAAAACAACCCACTTATTTTTTACACTATTCTTTGGTACTTGACATCAATCACATTTCCATCCTTGCTTGCAAATTGACAGATTATATTAGTAAACTAAGAAAAAGCTCTTAAAGGCATATGAAGACAATGTGCAACTTACTTTTCTTTTAATACTTCTGTGTCTGCAGGATAATCCATATAAGAAAAGCGTGATATGAGGGTTTCACTAAGTGGAGATGGTGCTTTATCCACAAAGTTAACAGCCATCACTTCCACTATAGGAGCATTTGCTAATTCAACAGGAAAGTACTCTAAACTGGAATGTAACAGAAAGCACTATACTTCATCATTATTAACAAGAAAATGTATAAAGTCCACTGGATTACCATTAAAATCAATATCTAGAACCATATAGAAGAGAAACTGAAAAATGCATGCTATTTTAGTAATATTCTGATAATTCATTATCTGCTATGTTAAAAATTCCCATTATTTGGATTTTGCAACCAGGTGGGACTAATGTAAAAAATATGACTGAAATCTGACCTAAAATTTGATAATCCAAGTTAGTTCCAGTAGACTCCGTATTAAAAGACAGATGATGTAAAGTACATTCTGCCAGCTTGGGCCCCACATACTACAGATACCATTCTATGCAGCAGCCTGGCAGTTTGGTGCATCAGTTATGTGTTTTTACCCCAAAAATGCAGTTACTTCTGAGGTTTATGTGGTTTTGCAATTAGTGTAAGCATTTTTTTTTCTATCTGTCTTCTGGAAATGATCCCTCTGTGAAATTCGTACCATATTTAACACACACACTAGCATTAATCAAATCTTTCTTTTACCAAATCATCTGTTCCGTGACAATGATACCATGTGTGTGTAGCATGCCATGAAACATGCCTACTCCTTTTATTATCTTCTATTAATACTATGTAGATCATCTTTTCTGAGGACATCATCAACATACAGGAGACCCATACCTATTTAGTATAAGCTGTGAACAATTTCATGTATGAACAAGAGTGTAGGTAAACTGTTTAACTCCTATTACCTCCACAACAAAAACATTAATCTATGCTATTGTTTTCTCATAGTAATTAGGAAGACAACTGTACTTCATTATTTTTAGTTATTCCAACAATGTATAAAAAATCAAAACTGAAGGAAGAGTGGATTGCTAAAATGTATGGAAAATTATTTGAATCAAATTATATATAATTATTTGTGGGAATCATAACACTGTATGATACTATAATGTGAGTCCTACCTCTGTCTTCCCTGCATAGTAGTACCCTCCATAAGCTTCTCAGGGTGGAGGTACATCACTGCACCCACATATAACCTTGTCTCATCTCTCCTACCTGGAACTTCCACTTTCAAGCTGAAACAACAGAAGTTCAGAACATCTTAGTTAAGATTAACTGTCATCACTCAACTTTAAAACTCATACCTATGTTAGATATTAATACTAAGCGTCTCTCCAATTTCTCCAGAAATCTTTCAATCTATGAACCTATAAGAAAAAAGTAAATTAAAACCTTAAATTTTAAACACATGAGGGAATCACCCTTTTTAAAAGCAGTAATGTCAATAAAAAAAAAGTTTATTTTCCTGCTCAAACTCTTAGAATCTGAAAATAAATTGCAGACTATATGAAACAAAAAATAAGATAACCTTATTTAAGAAGTCATCTTCCTCACGTCTATAAATTAAGTAATAAGATGATGGTCTCCAATGTACAATTAGCAGATCCTACTATTCTTACAGTACCATGAACCAATTCATTCTTGGAAGTTTTGTGTACATATAGTTCTTACTAGTTCATGTTATTCCACTCCTACCTTCATTCCAGTACGTTGTGTCATGCTACACTCAAGTCCAATACATATCAGATTAAAGCTCTATCCACAAACTGTTATGGTGCTCTGCTGTATCAAATATGCATTTTAATGCTGCATCCACTATGTGTCATGCTATTCTAATAATACTTAAGATCATCTCAACACAATCTTACCTCAGTATACTCAGCTTGCAATTCTTTGCAACAGCAATAAACCCTTCCCATCCTAGCTGCTCCATAATAACCAGTAAACTCCAGGTAGAAAAAAAAGCTTACTCTTACCTCACCCTTAAACAATCTAAAATTAACAGATTCCATACTTCATTAACGAAAACAACATTGACAAAACATATACACAACAAAAAACAACATATATCAGTAATGGAATGTTTAGAAATGAACCTCTTATGCATTTCTGAAGGCTTATAAATAAAATTGTCTCTGTACTCTCAAAAAAAGGAGCAAATAAACATGTGACAAACATACTGCACCAACATTACCAAAAGAAATCTGCCTAACTATAAACTTTAAACTTTTCATTTACTATTTGAAGATGCTTTATTAAGATTTCTATTCATATGCTTTGTATGCTGGACTGAAGTATAATTATGATAAACCCCTCGAGCATGACAGAATGACCCCCTGAGCACTACATGTGTAAAATGCAATCATGGTTGTGTCTCAGGCCCTAAATGGCTGAGACCTATGTCCATGAAGCAAACTGTTGAAACACTTTCATCTTATTTTCCATGTGGGTATATCTTTTTAATGGTTTGCATCTTAAAGCTCTTGGTGCATTTAAATATGATTCATTTTAGAGAAAAAATAATGCACCTATCCCAGAAATACCTTTTAACACCCTGGTCTTGAATGGGTGAGTCTAAAGAGAAGCTGGAGATGTTCTCTGGGTGTAGGATCGCAAGTTTACCCACCATGTCTCCTAAGTAATATGAGCTTGTCCTTGTGGGATGATTCTCTAAGGAGCTTCTGATGTACAAGTGAATTAATTCAAATAACTCCCAAATAGCCTGAAAATCAAGTCCATCTGAAATACTCAAAAGAAATTAGCTACTTCCTGTAGTCAAATTTAAAAACTAACGGGTATGGTTCTTCTGTGTATATACAGTATATAGTCTTTCACATGCATAACTTAAAAAAGAAGATTAAAGTTCTCAATAACTTTTGTATCTTCACAGTTTAAAAATACATCACCACAGTTATCCCCATACTATCATTTGGGGAGAGGCAGTGTACTTAAGACAGTATTAAAAAAAATAATAATTCCAAAGTTTGGAAAGTGAGAACTCATCATCCATGAAGTCGGACATCCTGCTGTCAATATACAGCTGAACAATTAGCAAACTGACTTTGGGTGCTAACAGAATACATATCACAAAGAATTCTTATGGGGACAACATGGATTATTTTTCATTAACTTTCGAAAAAAAATCAAATTATCACCAGACAAATGAAACTTGAGAAAATATCACTGCCATATGACATGTCAATAACATTTATCAGTATGACTTACTTTTTCTCAGTTTGACCAACTGTATTGCTCGCCACATGTAACTCTGTTATTTGTCAGATTATGGAAGTAATAACATCCTGCATTTAAATCAGTGAAAGGGGATGCCGATTGCTAATAGATCTTAGTAGCCTGTAAAAGTTGTAGGGAAGGTGTTCACACATTGCTACCCACTTGCCACATTCTTATAGTGGTTAATTTAAGGCACACTCATGTGAAGTATGTTGCATAAGAGGTACAAGACATGACAGCATGCAAAGACTGCTCTCTTAAAGGCACCCATTACAAGATAAACTTGAGATGGAAGGAGTGAAAGATGCTCCAAGTCACTGGGCTTTGAACATTCAGAAGGGTGAGAAATGTGTGGGGTACAGAAAGGGAGAGAGAGTTGGAGTGATATGGTATACAAGGGGTTATGTGCTATCAATGGAGGGGCTGAATCAAACCATACAGTGTGGCCTGGGGAAACCTTGGAACAGTTTGAGGGGCTTGGCTGTGGATGGAGACTCTGGCTTTGGTGCATTATACATGACATATAGAGAGTGGATGTGAGCAATTGCAGCCATTCCTTGTTTCTGATATTGCCTTGCTGATCCAGGAAACAGCGAACAAATATGAAAAAATGTAAAGCGTGTTTTCCTATTATTTATTATTGACCCTGACAACAATTTCCAATAAGTGAATTTCATGAAAGTACTTACAAAACATATATATAGTAATCTCATATCAAATAGAGTTAAGTGAATTGTCTCTGCCACATTGACATGAGGGCTATGAGAGCATTTTCTTTACAAAATGTTTATTTGTATTAAAGTACCTGCATACATAGAATTACATTTTAACTTTCATATAATTCAGACTCTCTAAAGGCACCATCCAAATGTACATGAAGACTCTTCAACAATGTGGACTATCTAAGTGACATCAAGTGGTTATCTTTGTGTCCATACTGTGCTTTCAGCATTATCAGTAAATCAAAAAAATATATATAGTTAGTTCCTCTGTAAGTCCTGCTAATAGTCACTGTGTGCAAATGATTCATGAAACACAAGAAAACATAACTAAACTTACTGTTGTATGAGGAACATGCATCTTCTCAATGATCTGTTCCATGATAGCCAAGAATATATCAAGAGGCAGAGGCATGTTGACAGGGTTAAGAAGCCTCTTCAGTACCGTTAAGACCACTGAGTACTCTCCTGGGAAAAAAACTGTATTCCGTTTTTCCAGCTGAAGATGAAGCTGTCGGGCCAATACACCAACATTTTCTAAGGTTACAGGATATCCTCTTTCTTGAAGAATGAGCTCTGGGTTCTGGAATGGAAAATGTATAACACACCATAGAAACCCATCTTTTTTTTTCAAACTTTCTTAATGAGTAGAAAAGATTGTCTTCAAATGTTACCTTGACATGGGGGTTTGGCCAATACAGTATGGAGGGAAAGGTTAGGTCAGGTTAGGTTAGTTGTCTGCCACATGGAGAGAATTGACGAGTGGAGATGAAACATGAACATACAATCTAAACGAATTAATGAAACAGAAGAAGGGGCCAATCCATCTCTTAAGTGAAGAACTGAGATGGAAAGTAATGACCAAGAATCTGGTAATGAAAAATCAGGATTTTCTTGCTTGAAACCATAACTTTTTATATTTGTTGACCGAACTGAGACGAAAAGTAATGACCAAGTATCTGGTAGTGAAAAATCAGGATTTTCTTGTTTGAAACCATAACTTTTATAGTTGTTGACCCCTGTACAGCACATCATATAATAGCAGTGGTCCTCTGCACTTGGGTTAAACTCAATGGCTGAGAAATGTTGGTGGGCATTATCTGCTATGTAATTATCAATATGCCAGACAACTGGCAGAGGGTCCTACCTACTGTTCCTAATGACTACTTCTACCTTAATGCTCCTGCTTAATGTTCCTAACTACTACTTCTACCTAATGTTTTTACTTAATGCTCCTGCCTAAATGTTCCTACCTACTTTTTCTATCTATTGCTCCAATCGTTCTGTCAAAAGGCAGGGCTAACGAATAGTGCTCACCACAGGAAAAAGAGTTATGAAGAATGAGCTGTGCGAGTTAAGTGTTGTCAAGTATTATGGAAGACAAGGAGAGATTGTATATTAGTGGACAAAATGCTAGTAGTCCACTTGGTGAGGCAGAAAGAAAAGATGGCTACCAGGGTCAGAGGAGTGTAACTTGACAACCACTGAAGTGCTGGCTCACTACACAGTCTTCATTAACCTTCCAGATACCCAGGCAGGCAGTACTAATAAATATATTTCCCTGGTCAATGGCTGCCTACTAACTACTACCTATGGCTTCTTATGGTACATGACTAACAATGAAGATTCTCATAGTTCCTTTATAAGTTGATGCAATCCCTGTCGTAACTTGTTTCGCTCATGACTTCAGCATCATCTGCAAATATATTCAAGTATGAATACGTCCTATGACAAAGCCTTGTGGCACATCACTGGTTACCACAACCCATTAAGCAAAAGAACTTCTGAAAAGCATCCCCTAGTCCCTTGCACTCAGTTAATTTTTGATCTACCAAAGGAGTCCACCCACTCCATGCCAACCCAAAAATCCAGCTTTCTTTACCAAATTCACAATCTAGATGAGATAATAAACTGTAAGGGAGGAATACACCATATGAACTACACAAAAATATAGATTCAAATTTGAGAAATTATTTATTGACAGATTATCAATCTGTTAAAAGTCAGAAAATGTGAATCACTAAAGATATGAGAGAGTGAACAAAACTTACCATTAATATATCTATCATTGGAGCATAGATGCATCTAGAAAAATCTGGAACTGCCCAAACGGGTCTATGGCCCTGGTGAATCTGACATTTTCGCTTAGCCTTGCCCTGAAATCCTTTTGGGCATGTGTTTTCATCACTCTGTCCCACCTGACAATAAGTATTAAGCATACTTTACCTATGTAAACAAAGTATTGCCATCCTTAAGTAAAACTTAAAATGGCTTCAATTTATGTATGAAAAGGAATCAGGTCATCATATTGAAGAATTTTTTGAAAAGAGCATGCAAGTATTGCAACATATATCAAATGTGTTATTACAACTATACCCTTTCTAATAATCACTAACCAATGTAGCTTGCCAGGTTATAGCATTTGAAACTTCAGCAGGACAGTATGTATCTTGAGGGTGAAGAATATGTACAATCACTGTCTCATCACTGCTTTCAATCACAACAGAGCTACAGAGGTCCTCCTTCACTATCACTCTACAGGTGACATTCACAGACTGCTACAAATAAAATTCTCAGTATAAATAGCAAATTCCTGAATATTGAATATGTAAGAACAGCAAAAAAGGAATAATTATACCATAATACTAATAACATTTTGGATTACAACATACATAGTATACAGAGAACCCCAAACATGGTACACAAATACATTGCAATGAGGAATCGGATGCTTGGATGGCAATGCACATCCCACCTTGTTGAACAGTGGAAACTTAGCATGTGAACTTGGCATAGTGACAATTACAGCCAACATATTACAGATTCCTAACTCATTACTACAGCCCTAAATCAATTTGCCTTGTGCAGCAAAAACTAATGTTATCCAAAAAGTAATAAATTTATTTACCTTTACATTATAAATAAAGATGCTTGATCTATTCCACAAACTATTCTTATGAAAATAGTGGCCTACACCACTCTCAGGTTTAATCATCCACAAGAACTCATAGTGTTGGCCTCCATCCCAATCATTCTTGATGCTGCAACTCATGCTGACATTTCCATTCTGCAGTATAGTGATAAGAAATGTTTAATTACAATTCTATAATACAATTAAAATTCCTTAACTTCACAGCTAGTGTCAAAAGCAAGCTTATGAAATCTATTCTTTTACAACTACCTGTAAGGTTTTTAGTTTATTGCAATAGGAAACTTAGACATAACCACAGGAATACTTTGATTACCATCTGAAGGTAAAATTTAGGGGGAAGGGATGTCTGAGCAATGTAAATATTATGCAGAACATGTGAAGGAAACAACAAAAGAGAAGAACAATATAAGAGAAGAAAGGAAAGGGAGGAAAATGAAGAAGAGACAAGAAAGGGGTACCAACTTATATAAGAGTGCCCAGAAGATTTTGCCTGGAGCAGAGGTACTGATATATACTCACCATATATCTTACTTGTTTCACACAACTAATGTTTTCAGCAACCACAAAAACTATATAGTTGTCTATCCTGGGTTCATTCAGAACTGCTCTCAGCCATGTCTAATCTTCATAAAGGTTTCAGTGCTCACTCCATCTACATTTCTAATATCATTGGGCAAAATACTGAAGTCTATTTCCATCTTCCTTTGTTGGGCTCTCTAAAATCTTTTGTTCAGAGGCTCTTTGATGTATTCCAAGGAATACTTGCAACTGGGATTACTCTTGTTTCTTCCAACCAGATTCCTTCTATCAGTTGCCATGTATAATTACCATACAGTATTGTATAGATCAAGTTCAGATTCCTTCTATCAGTTGCCATGTATAATTACCATACAGAGATTGTAGTTGTCGTTAAATATTCCCCAGGCCTCAGTCTGGTTCAGATCCTCAGGGAAAGTATCTACCAACCTTCAAGTACCTACTTTGAGGATTTGTCATTAGGCAGGACTAATATGTGGCACTTTTGTGATGTCTTGCTTGATTAAAAATACAGAATAATTATAAAGCTATTTTGTTTGGTGGCTGAAGCTGGTGAAGTTGACAATTAAAAGTTTGCTTGGTATTGTCTTTAACAATAAATATATTCTTTGTATTTTTCTGTAGTCACTCTATGCATGTTCTTAATTGTCTAAGTTTTGCATTAACTAACATAAGCATTCTAGTTTCCTCACCTGGCACTTATGTATTTTTGTATGGTATCTTCTTAGTATATCTTCAGGAATTACACTTCACTTGATGTTTCTTTTCTTCCTTAATGGGTTGCTTTCAAGTTTAACTAGTGCTTAAGGTTGAATCCTGGTTTACATGGTAAAATGCCTTTGCAAAGCACAAATTTATGTAAGATTCATTCTCTTTCCTGACAAAAGTATTTCATATATGGTTTTGTGCTACATAAGCAACTTCATTAGGCAATACTAGTAGTTTCTTGGAACATTTGGAGGGACCCTCTGCAAACACTTCACTAGAGTTGCCCTTTGCCAGTGGCCCATTAAGGGTGAGGCACTAAAAGCTAAAAAGTAGTACTGGAGCTCATTAGTTATGGAGACTCTATTGCCATGGCCACCCCCAATGAGGGAGTACTAGGTGGGAACAAGTATCAGAGATACAGACAGACAGATTAGCAGCTATATTAGTGTATATTTGCACGGTACAAATCCATGGCAACCTTTACTAATGTGGCTGTTATTATACATTTCATTATGTGTTTCTTTGTCACTCTTTCCATCTTTGATTATATGTGGTCACCCTTCTAGGTCTACAGAGTTTTGACAGAATCTTAGACCCTCTCTTAGGTATAAGTGACATGTGCACTTTTGTATATCTCAACTATACTACTGCTGTCTTTGCTCTATCTCATTAGTAACATTACTGGTTTTGAAAGAGCTTTCCTGTTGCAGGAAGGTCACTAGAATTCCACCTGGCTTGGTACTGAGTTTCTCTTCTTCATCTACTGTTATTCTATTCTTTAGTCTTTTAACATTGTGATGGCAGTCTCATGAGCATGATTAATTCATTCTCAATATTTTCCTCACTTTTGCACTGAATACTGATTCATATTTACCCATTAGCATCATACACGTGTTCTGTGGGTTTGAGAAAGAGAGAAGTAGCAGAGGTACAAAGGAAATGTACAAGCATGTGGAGAAATAACAAGAGGAATATTGCATTTAATACCCTGAACCATGAAATTAATGACAGGACTACTGATAGTTAGCCTTCAAAGTACTTGATCATTTTTGTCATCAAATATCTGAATGGACTAACCTTCTCCAAAGTTTTAACATAAGGGATGACTTCTATACGCAGAGGGTGGGTGAGCTCTGCTACAATGGTGCGGCTGACAGTGTTGTGATTATCATCTGTAATTTGGCAAGTGTAGGTTCCCCAATCCACAAGTGGGTCATAGTCTTCAACCCAAAGCTGAATAGTACACACCTTACTATTTTCTTGATCGTGCATGATAGTTACTTTGCCTTTATTCACATGTGGAACTGAACTGAAAAGTACATGGCCATCAAATTATTCCAGATAACACAAACATATATTAAGGTATGTTCAGCATCAAATATATTCATATGTATTCTATGTATATACTATATCAACATATATTAAGGTATGTTCAGCATCAAATATATTCATATGTATTCTATGTATATACTATATCAATCTTAACATTGGGGCTATCTACAGATGTTGAATATTGTGCCACAATGTCAAATGAAACATTTCTCACAGCATTGGAAGGAGGGCCAAAAAGCAACTGGAACCTGTATCTCTTGTGTTTAAAAATCCTGAGCATTTTGCCAACTGACACTGGAATTATCTTTAATAAGCCAGGAATCAGAAACAAGACTACATGTGAAAAACATCATCAGAAGATAACACAAATGATAATATGTTAAAGATTAAGAGCTGCATGACCTTGAGATGCCCAAAGATGTAGAAATCTATGTACCCCAAGAAGATTCTCATGTCTGATACATACCATGAAGTAACATTATGGTTGTAGATACGGTGTTGACCTTTGTACCATGTAAACATGAGTGGCAGATGGCCAAACACACTGCATGTGAGCACAAGGTAGTTGGACTGAAATACCTCTTTCTTCAAAGGCTATTGGAAAACAAAAAATTAAATATTTGTACTGAAATTTCCAGGTCTGACATCATTTTGTCTCTATATTTCATTATCATGAATGAGAAACAGAGGAAGTGTACCCTAAGAAGACACTGTGTGTAATGAGTGAAAAATTGATGGGTAAAGGACAAACTGGAAGGGGAGGAATAGGTAGGTAAGGGGTCCCATAAGTAAATGACAAAGTATTAGAATACAGTACATGGGCTATGTAAATCAAGAGCCATAAGCAATGCACATACATACCTTACAATTAAGAGATGTATGCAAATAAACATGGTACAGGTACAGAGAAGACAGGGTACACAACTGTATGACTAATCCATTTCTGACAAGAAGTAACACAATGGGTAGTGTGCACCACGTGCAAGCTCAGAGAAAAGTATTAGAAGGTTTGTTAGATCATATGGTGGTAATCTGATGGTCAACCTTTTATTTCACATGTAAAGGACAAGTTTCAAGACTGAAAAAATGGAAAGAATAAAAGCAGAAAAGTTTAATGAAAGTATGAAACTTACAACTTCCATGTGAAGTTGAATGAAAATCTGAAGGAATCTGAGGCAGTACAAGTTGATATTGAGGTTAAGTAGATGCAGTGTAAAAATGCATTATTAAAGGCTGTCATGAAAGTATGTGGCATCATGTGTGTAAGCTGTGGAAAGTGGAATACATTGATCGATACAGTTAATATAGAGTCAAATTTCCTGCATGCTGATAAACCAACATCATATGCTGCCTAAACCTTCTATAAATGCTGCACCAATTACTATCACAATCACACCATCCACTCATCACATCATAGTAAAGTACAGTAATTTTGCTTTGGGTGAAATAATAATCATTCCTTTGGCAACCTTAGCTGAAATATCTCTATCCCTTATCAATTTTCTCATTGTATCTATCTACCTCCTATTTGCACTTTCAACTGTACAACAATGTATCTCTCTACCCAAATTATCATGTCATCCATTCTACATGGCCATACTACCCTGAAAGACTTTCATCCCTATGAAATTCTCATGATTTCTTCAAATACTATTATTTTCTTACACCTTCATTCCATCTTCTTAATTCCAGCTTTACAATTATACATCTCCACAGCTCTTATATAAAATGGGGGTGTTACTGGACTCTGCCTGCAAAAAGCTGCACTATAAGTGGAAATCCCCTCTGGTGAGGTTATACCATCATCAGTGGATATAAATGCCTACATCTGTTCTAAGAGATTCTCGCTCTGCAGAAGTCCATCATTTCCCTGCTACTGATTGTGGTGCAACTTTGAAGCTGCAGAAACTTAACAAAAGGGATCCTTATGGTTAAATAATAATAATAATAATAATAATAATAATAATAATAATAATAATAATAAAAAATAATAATAAAAAATAATAACAATAATAATAATAATAATAATAATAATATTATCATTATTATTATCACTAAACTGGGTTTTCCATCCATACATTAAAGCTGGGATAAGTGCTCATTCATGAAACTTTCCTGCATCCTCTACATTTAATATTTTCACACCACAGTCTTCAATTTCAATGTAACTCCAATTATTATCCTTTACATGATTCTACTCTCAACTTCACATTTCCATATACCACTCACACACTACACCCAAATAGCTAAACATCAACAACTTACAGTTCCTCTCCATGCACATGGATATTACATCGAAATCAAACCCTTTCAAAAACTAGCCTTCTACTTATTCATATTCACTTTTAGCTTTTTCCTCCTACAAGCAATATCTTAGTAAAACAGCCAACAGTTCCTTTAAACTCTTACTCTGATTTAGCAACAACAGAGCATCACCTTCGGACAGCAGCAGTAGTAACTTCCATTCTATTCCTTTATGATTCAGTAATAAACCAATATCCTACCACTTTACTCTCAGATAATGCCTAATCCATTACAGCATTAACTACTAAGGTGACATTACACAGCTTTAATGCACTCCCATATTACAGTACTTGAAACCAATCATCCATACTACCACTTACTCTCATAAATTCGCTACTTCCACCTTAAAATATTATAATATTTTCATTGACAATTTTTTTTCATTAAACAAATGATAATTAAATGACATAAAACATTTTAGATATCTCTGTAGCCAATGAAGTTATCAAGTCTGTATTCAAGATAAATGGTTCCTTTAGTGTAATTCACTATAATACAAAGAATGATTAATACAAATTTTAATTTTCAAAATTTCTTTACCAGTATCTTTAAACATTAAAATTTAATAATCTTCTAGCATATCTTAAGAATACTTACACCAATCCACAAAACATTTTGACATGTAATCGTTACTGAGGAGTTGAAGCTCTCTTCCCACACTTTCTCTTTGGGCAAAAGATATTTTTCTTCATCTTTTACAGTAAAGTGTACTTTCATCTCCCTGAAACTTTATAAAAGAGAGGTAAAAATCAAATGAATAAGTAAAAAATGATGAAATTTTCACACATTAGAAATGTGTGGCTCTGAAACTTTCAGGTACTGCTTTATGTAACTACATTTGCAATATAGTTATTCTAAACTACTGTATATATGCAATGTGCAAAAGGTTTTTGGTAATCAAAGTGCAATCACCCAACTTACAACTCTAATTTCATTCCAGAAATACTGCTAGAAAACTTCAATATTCTTCTTTACAGGAGAGATGGCTGCTCATGGGCAGAATCTATGCATTCTTAAAAACACTCCACCAGAAAAAGGAAAATCACATCTCATGGTAAAAGTATGCCATCACTTCCTTTACACTAACTAAGAATCATTCTTTACTGACAATCCTCGTCATAATGTATGTATTGTTCATCTGCTAGCCTTCCCATATAAAGATGCTGAAATTTTACCAGCTTCTAGCTCACATGGTTACTAACTGTTACCTGAAGTTTGTAATGCTTACCAGGTTGCAAAATCTTTATCAAGCTGATGAAACTAAATTTTTTAGTATCTAAAAATTCTCTTGGTATCTCACCTGTTGGGTGGAACAGTGATGTTTAAGTCTTGAAGCCCTTTTTCATGGAGAAACTTGTAGGTCTGAGGAGGGGATATTCAAGTATGCACAGGTAATCATATACAAGTCTGACATCTAAAACCATTAATAAACATTTAAAAGTAGTTATGCTATTACACCTTACCTACCTCTGATGATTAAGAACTATAAGAGGATTCTATTAATCATGCACAAGAAAGCATCCACTCTAGGTTATGAAAAGTCCTCAAAATCTTATATCTTACAGGTTTCATTCATTTTAATACCCTTCTTTCTCAATTCTTAACATGACATCAAAATATGTGATTCTCAATTCTTAACATGACATTAAAATATGTGATGACAAATCCAGTTTTTCTTAAGACATTGAACTAAACAGCACATCCAGTATTACACCTCAGTTTGTACTATTGAAAAGGTAGGCATGATGAGATATTACTTGATAAAGTATGTAAAAGGCTGGTCAATCTATCCTGATATGACTAGACCCAAAAGCATCTTGCCAGAAAATTTTCTTTTAATGCCAATTAAACAAATCAAGATATCAAATGATACATACATATTCAAACTTATACTATAAAAGACATGGAGTTAGCTCTTTCTTAAAATATGGATAAGACTGACAATCTCTCCAAATATCATGATGAGTGACACTGCTATGCAATCTCACCATCTACAATAAACAAAGCTTTATGTTTCAAGTAACACATAAAATGCATCATAATATGCCTCAGAGCAATCATGTAACACTGACCTTCTCTTTAAGTGATGTGTTCTCATGGCTGTTATGAAATCTCACCGTAACATCCCAGATATCGTCTGCAACCAAGTTACATAAAAGAAAAAAAAAATCATTAACAAGCACAGCACCCTGTATAAACCTTGTATGTAATTAACTATTTGGAGGGTATAGAGGAAAGCTCTATACTTCTGTATCCTGTCTCAAACTTTCTTCAGTGTCATAAAATACTACTTACTAAACTTCTTTCTTCCCTAACATAGGAACAGATGACTGAGCCTTAAAAACACCAATGAAAAAGATCATATTATGGTGTTTCATACAACAATTCAGGAAATGAGGTGTCATTCAAAAAGTCAAACAATCTGGTAATGTCTACTTTAAAATCATAACAAGAGGTAAAATGCACATAGTTATTTCAAATGCACTAAGAAATAATATCTAACTTATTTCACTGTTCATCACTACTTACTACCTATGTATAGATCTGATGCCTGTTCCCTCTGGGGACTCCCTCAAGGGGGTGGCCACTGAAAAAAGTCTTCATAAATAGTGAACTCCAATGCTGCTTCTTAGCTTTTAGTGCCTTACTCTTAACAGGCCACTGGCAGAGGGCAACTCTGCACAGCATTTCAAGAGGGCTCCTACCTAATATGTCAACCTTATGTTCCAACCTACATCTACCTAATGTTCCCACCTAATGTTTCTACCAACTACTTCTCCCTAATGTTTCTACCTAATGCTCCTGCCTAAGGTTCCTACCTACTACTTTTATTTATTACTCATACCATTTTGCTAAAAGGTAGGGTTAGCGAATAGTGCTCACCACAGGAAAATCTTGAGTTACGAACACTGAGTTGTGTGAGTTACATGTTGTCAAGTATTATGTGTGACAAGGAGAAACTGTATGTCTGTTGACAGAATGCCAGCAATCCACACGTATGTGAGGCAGTAAGAAAAGATAGCTATCAGGGTCGATGGAGTACAACTTGACAACCACTAAGTGCTATCCCACAACACAGCCATCAATAACCCTTCCAATACCTAGACAGGTAGTAACAGTAACATAACTCCCTGTTTGGTGGCTACCTACCAACTATTACCTGCTATTTACTGTTATGATAAATACATATGCATTACCTAATGAAACACAATGTGTTTTATCTATCAGCATGTATCCTACACGACACAGGCACCTGGGTGTGCCCCCTGCCATGTGACAGAGGTGACTACACTCCAACCGACCACCACAATCTGCAAAAAATAAAAATAAAGAAAATAGTACTACGAAGATAGTGCACATTGCAAGCAAATTGTAATTAAAGATTCTGAATAAGAGAATGGTCATAACCATTGGTATTAACAGCCTGGAATTCTCCAAACTGTATTTTATCTTTAAATTTAATTGGACCACTATACAGCCATACTTATGTATCATGTATTGATGAGTCAAGTATAAAAGCATCTATCATTCTCATACTAACCAAAGACATTAATGATCTTTCTCAGTGTTATACCTTACAACACTAGTTTGACCACCACCTTCTGGCTGAAAATTAAAGATTTATGGAGAAACAATATAAAAAATTTCCCATCACACATATGGGTGACCCTGGAAGTGGAATGTACCACACCCCTTGTCTTATTATCAGCCCATTCTCCCCAGTGCAGTGTCTTTATTATGTAAATAGCATATTATAAAAGAGCCAAACAACTTATGTGCCAAATGGACTGAAGGGAGAAAAAGATCTTCAGATACGACCATCCTCACAACAAATGAAATCATCATCTGCTACATTAAATTAAGTGTTCTCAGGTTTTTGACAGTGCCACAAGCATGCATCATTATGGGCTAATTTGAGGGGAGACAGATAATCCACAAAACAATGGAGAAAGAAAATCAAAGGGGACTTGCATACTGTATCATACTATACACAGTCATAATTCAACCTTCAACTACTGGCATTAAAAAACGAAAAGGTTTTTGCCCTCACAGGATGCCAGACAGGCTTGTCTGGCTTCATAATGAGCATCTGATTTCACATCTTATGCCCGAGGAGTTCCCCTTAAAGGAAAAAATTTCAAAAGCCAGTCTTTGGTACTTCTGATAATGATGTCAACTAATTCAATTTAACTCTAACAATTTCTTACTAATGTTTTTCATGTAAATCATACATTATTGTATTTCAGTCTGAAACTTACTTTAACTGCAATCAAATGCACAGTGCAGTTCTAGCTTATCTAATTTGGTCATATGTACTTGTTCACATCACATTCTGATTAAAACTGAGCATTGGAATATGTCTCACCTAGAGTTTTATTCCCCTAGATGACATATTCTGCACTTGATGATAGGTAACTTTGATGTCCCAAAGATAACCTGTGTGATGTTCAATAATAAAGCCTGCAAAACTACACATGAAAACTTACCTTCTTGAGCCACATGATAATCATTAACTCTTTATTATATATAATTCAGGAAAAATAATGCAGACAAGAAGTATAAATCAGAGATACATCATTTATGTAAGGTTACTCAATGTACATGAATTCTTTTGATCTTTTAGCAAAGTCTTGGAATCTTTTTTACTAGGTGCCACCAAAGGAATCTTTCTGTTGGTAATAATGGATGTGTCCATTCACACATGAAAAATGGTGGTGCATATATTCTTCACCTGAGTAATATTGTAGCTAAAAGCAATTATAAATAAATATCTGCCAAAGTTAATCCAATCTTTTAATGTGAGAAGCCTTAAATTTTCAAGTGAAGACATCACTTTCAATTCATAAAACAAGGTTATTCATTATATTTCTTATCTGATAAGGTATCTAGGATTTCACTAACTAGCACTGGACTAACTTATGCTCACCTTTACTGTGTCCTGGAGCAGTCGATTCATGGTGCTCACAGTGTTGACCAAAGTATTCTTCATTACAGATGCATAAATTCTTCCCTCCATGGTACCTACAAGTGACAGAGGTCTATTTAACAAATGTTTAACATCAGAAAGTTCATTTAATTACTATTTATTTGTTCCTGATTTCATGAATTAATTCATCCTCTGCAGAGTTAAGCATAATATATGCCTCCTCTGGCTTGGGCAAAGACATAAATTACAGAAAACTATACTGGAATACATATTCATATGAAAATTTGAGCATCAGATGCGAGTCTACTATGGATAAATGTTTAAAATCTAACTGTTTACTTGCAGCTATAATTTTTTGCCATTTTGACAGCTTATATATCAAGTTACAGTGCACTCCTCCATTTTCTAACAGTTTATACTGCAGTCTATCCCCAAAAGCTGAATCAGTATTACATCTCTCTATCATCTTTAATTCCATACCCATTTATATGGAATAAGGTGCATACAGGCTGTAGCTATACTCTAAAAGGTGCTCTAGCATGCAATAACAAATCTAAGTTTTCTTTAGGGGGACCAAATGCAGGTGTATAACCTTATTTTTGAATGATGTTGACTAGAAATCTACAAAAGTATTTGGAACATTGGAGAGAGCAAGTGGAACAATTTAGTCAAGGATCAAGTTGGTATGGAACAAATCTGTCTCAACAGTTAATAAAACTTAATAGATGTAAAAGTTATCCCACGTACATGAACACAGTTGAAAAAGAGTAAGTTTGGTAGATGAACTGGTAATAAAAGAAAAGAAGTTATCTGAAATACTGTAAAGCAAGGAAGAAATCAATCACTGCAGTCAGAAATGTCAGAGGTGTATTTAGGAGTAAATTGGCCTATGAAGTCAAACTTCATCCTGGAGACTTCTATGCCTACAGATAGAGCAAATAACTTGTTTCACTTTTAATACTACATTTTTCAGCATGCATTTATATTCATTTTCAACTGGGCTAGATAAAAAAAAAAGGAGCTTTCAGGTCAAATCTAATTACCAAATTTAAATGCACCTGTCAGACTGTATTCTACATAGTGAAACCAATTGTTTTAATACAAATTTTATTGCTACATATTAATGAACAAAGAATTACCCCTACATAGCAATGTTAATCTTCAGAGTTAATATGAGCCAAAACAAAAAACAATATGGTGCCAAGAGAGAGAGAGAGAGATAATGAGATTCCGCTTACTGGCACTGTCCATGATTGGAGCAGACGTCTGTGTACGTGGGGTCAGGACAGGCACCACCCCACTGACACATCTCTCCAGAAGAGTTGGCAAGACATTGGCACTGGAACTGGTAGAGCCTGTCAGGATGATACCAAGCTCAGTCACATTTCGACACCAAGATGAAACGCGTTTTGCTCCCTTCAATGTGCGATTTACATACATCAAAAGAAGCAATGGTTCCAAGCTAATGCCCTGTGGAACGCCACTAGAAACCCCAACCCATTTTAAGTGAGCTGCACTAAGATGCATCCACGGTTCCCTTCCTGCTCAAGATCCCACTATTCTACCAATCTCCTATGTGGCACAGTCAAATGCTTCCGGTTGTACAGACACACGCAATCAAACCATTTCATGTACCATCCTGATTGCTCCTCCAATGCTATCCTGGTATATGGTATTTTTGTTCTGGTTCATTTAAATTCTTTGGAGGATTATGGATCAGTTCTTTCCTACAGAGACTCTCCTCATTATATACTGTATAGATAGGCTATCCATCAAATTCCTTCAGGCTTCCAAGTTTCTTAGCCTGCTTAGGTATACTTCCTGTTTACAAAACTCAATATTGAAGACAATCATTACTGGTAAGTCTCTTATGTCTTCACTGTATCTCCCATTGCTCTTTTTCTTTAATCTCAGAGGTTGCACCTGACCTGCCTACAGCCTCTGGTAGTTGTAGATACGTGATATAAGACAGGCAGACATATTTACGTAAAATGTACCGTTTGTAATAGTATGTCCTATAGATACATCTGGCCTTCCATTCTCTATAGCACGTCAAGCTGTCTATATAAGAATTTAGTCTCTCCTCGGGTGCTAAGACGTGATACATTTACGTAACATGTACCATCTGTAATAGTATGTCCTATTGATACATCTGGCCTTCCATTCTCTATAATAGGTCAAGCTGTCTATGTAAGTATTTAGTCTCGCCTCGGGTGCTAAGATGTACGGACACGTCTGCGTGCTCAGTCTCTGTGTACTCCAATATATCCTTTAGAGTAAAGAGCCCTTTTCATTAGAACCTACGAGTTAATCACTCAACGCAGTGAGCAAACTACAGTAGTCTTTTAATAAGTGTTGCTTCATTCTCCACCCTTTCATCCTTTGCCAGAATATATCCTCTTCCAGTTCAAAAATCATCAATGACTTACACCTATATATCTTCTGCATCACCATTCTTAGGGTCAGGTTCTAGCCACCAGTCTGCGGCTATGTTCTGCAAATGTTGATTCATCAGTTTCCATATCTCTGGCTTTTTCTCAAACTTCCATTTTCATCAACCTCTTCTGATCCTGAATACGCTGCACTTCTTTCATCCTTCCGTTGAACAAGCCATATACATCCAAAACAGGTGTCTCTTAACAGTGTATGTCATCTCTATTACTACATATAATTATTCACTATGTCCTTCTTCAAAATGAACGTCCCCATATCTCTGTTCCTTAACATCAACATCCATCAATTCCGTTGTTCAGCCCCAGAATTTGCTCCTGTTCTCCATTTTTAAGTCTGTGTGTTATGGGCACATATGTGTGTGTGTGTGTGTGTGTGTGTGTGTGTGTGTGAACAAACGGCGTGAGAGCGGACAATATGGTGTTGTGGGTCTAGGTGCTGGGTCAACCCGGTCTATGCTCCGTCAGCCTTGACCTCCAACACCTAACCCGATGACGACATCCTGACCCGGGCCTAGCCTGGATGCCATGGAGGGATGGGGATGGGGTGTTGTAGATTAAAAAAGAGGATAGCTAGGGCTTGATGCCTCATAAGCATAGTATATAAAAAAAAAATTGAGGAATAAGCTACAAGATTTAGGATGGATTCCCCTCAGTACACACAAAGTCCACTTGTAAAACCCCAGCAAGACGAGTTTGAAGCCACCCAAATATGTGCTAGCCGCACACAAAACAAACCAAATTAATATTTTTCGAAATTCTCTTTAACTTTCTAATAAGAATAAAACAAAATATTCCTTGGGGCCAAACTAAACTTAAATGTTTTTACAAATGCGCTAATGTTACGGCAGGTTACAGGCAGAGCAAGAGTTCCTGTGACTTCCGCACTCTGCAAGGTCGTTGACCACAGCCACCAGAATCTTCACGGAGACTTTTCCCTCAGCAGCGCTTCTAGCCACCGTAACACACAAGGAAAGGCGGAACGTTGAAATGCTCGAGGGAGATGCAGCAACGGGAAGAAACAAAAATAATAAGAAAAAAAGTCGCTCTTTTTAGTCTTACTGACCTGTACTGACTGCAGGGACATTGAACGACTATCATCACCAGTAGCTATAAATCACACCTACAGTAGCCACCCACCACTACCTCTCCAACGACCAAAACCATCATCAATAACCAATAATCATCCCGAGAGTAACTGTCTGCAACCACCACTCCACCGACCACAACCATTACTAACGACCACTTACCACTCAGACAAAAGCTACCCACCAGCAACGCTCTAACGACGACACCCCCCCCCCTTACAACAGCTACTCATCACGACTACTCTAATGACCACAATCAAAACTAACGACCACTAACCAAACCTACGATAGCTACCCGCCAACACCACTCCAACGACCAGAATCACCACTTACGACCACTACCACTCCAATAGGTACCATCTGAATTTTCCATTTGTGACAATATCAGTATCAAGATTATTAACATAAAAATGATGGTCCCCAAAAATGACAATCGTTTGGTTACAGATACTTGCCCGTCTTTAGCGTGAAGTTCTGGGAAACCGTTGTAATTACACTGTTGGAGATAAACATTCTTGGACATCACCAGGACCTGGCTAGGTTCACCACACTTCCTAAGCTCATACGTGATGTTGAACATCTCCCGGCCCAGGTATGCATCTGTCAGGGGAGAATTCATTAAAAGTTTTTGGCGAGTGGCAACTTACGTTCTCCCGCGACCCAAATCTCCTCGGAGTTATCACACTACCTACGTCACACGGATTTCGACTTTCCCCAAGACTTCATCTCCCCACACTACTGTAGTTCTCCCTTTGGGAAAAGAGATGCAAACCTCGAAGCCTGTAAACTGTGAACAAACGAATCATTTTGCGTAATCGAATCAAAATCCGGTATTTGCTTAAACTGTACAACAAACACGAACCGTGCTTTACTAAGAGTATGCACAGTAATGCAAAAAATGCTCAAGCGATTATCTGGAACGGCCACTGCCTCTTACCATGATGCAGGCTCAACATCTCGGGCTTGCTGGGCACGGTTATGTTGACGTAAATGGCGAAGTCGAATTCATAGTCCCGTAGGTGGTTGTTGCCAGCACAGCCGTCAGGATAGTAATCGATACACATGTAGTAGACAGTGTGGTTGGTAAGCGTTCGGCTGTCGTGGTGCTCGTAGAACTCGCTCTCGCACACCCGTACCTGCAACATGACTAGTCCCAACACACACAACAGTAATTGGTCACCCTTTGGTAGATTACAAAAACACACCGTAACAGGAAGAGTGAGACGGACCACACTGGGATATGCTTAAAAACAAACCATATGTGAGCGGCCGTGGCAAACCAAGAGGGCGAGACTACAACAAACATTGGAAGGACAAACATTCTTGTATAAAGAAATTTCATTTCACCAAAATCCTTATTAACACCACTTTTTCCATAACCACATACGCCATCATAAAAAAAAAAACTTACACAGGTTACCTCAAATTTTGCATTATAGGTCTAAGCCATTAACCACAAAATTCACGTTAGAAATCATCATCACTGATCTCAATACCAAAGAGATTGTCAGTAAAACATGTTATCATGAAGTGACAACACAATGGCGATGACATGCTGTCACCAAAATCAATATTGCAACACGGATGACAAAACTCGCTACACGAAAAAGCCCTCATATTTTGTCATACACTGTGTGGAATATTACCTACTTTCTTTTAAATAAGTAAGCAATAAATGCTGCCATTAATATCGTTACGCAATAATCAATCCTTTTGCTTCATCTTGAAAAACAATAGAGTCCCGACAATGCTAGACAGTAGCAAGGTTATATCAGGAAAAAATAAAATCATACCTAGGTAGTGGGAACGTCTCCTAGAAACAGGAGCCTTTTAAAATACCGTACAAGGCAAAGGATGCTGAATATAATAGTAAAAGGTTTACTGAGGATTTCTCAGTCATGAGGCCAATCGCAAAATCCAATAAGGGGTGGCAACTTAGCCAGACAGTGTGCAATGTCAGCGTTTGAAGGTTGCACGGCAGAGGTCACGCCCCCTCAGTAGGCACCTCAGGGGCCCACATCGGGGGGCGTGGCGTGAGGCACCTTTGGAGGGGGGCCATATCGGGAGGCACCTCAGAAGTCACACCAAAGGGCGTGGCGGCAGGCAGTTCAGGGGACAAAAACAACAGAGGGGAGGGCGTAGTGGAAGAGGCACCTCAGAAATCACACCAGGTGAAGTGGCGGTAGACTCAGCAGGAAGCGAGGAGAGGAACTTCAGGAGTCGTCAGGCCGAAGGGAGGGGACCCAGGGCATGGCGTGAGGGTAACACACATTCGTGTATGCCAAGTTAAGAGGATAACAAACAACACACGTTTGAGTAAACCATGCAATACACGTTAAAGAAAGCCAAGCAACACGTGTCTTGGAAACCAAACACGCGTACGTTAGCGTAAGCCAACACACGCTGGGGAAGCTGAGCAACATGTTAAAGCCAACGGAAAGAATTGCGTCCATGCCACACCACATCCTTAAGTTAAAGCAACACGTTTGATTAAGCCAAAGAACACAGCGTAGACCAAGCCACCAGGCACGGGCCTTGTCTTATGACGGCTCGTCCCTATTTATGCCTGTTATGGTTGGTTACTTGGGTTTGATTAAGGCCTATCAACTGCCAGGGTCATTAAGACCGTCAACTCTGAATCAAAATCACCAATCCCAAAAGCTGACACTGTATAATCTAAATTACAATGATTTATCTGGGCTTTGGTAACTTCTTATATATAATGCCGGCTCCCTCATTAGCTGTGGAAACAAATTTCTTTTGGAATGGTAGAATTTATAAAGGAGAATCGATTCATTCCGTAGAACGTTCTTCATTTTCCTACAGTTCGATGTTCGCCAGGAATATGATCAAGGAATATGTGTGGTTAATCGTAAAAGTATGAAAAAAAGAAAAAAAACTTGCAGAAACCAACAGAGAGTCTTTCAAAACATCACCTAGCTTCCCCTAGTTTCCGATACTTACCATGTTTTCAAGTAACATAGAAGAAAACATGAACGTTAATGAAATTTGTGGCTTTCCGCCCTATGGAGAAGAGCGTTTGCTAGATGCGTGTGCGTGCCTCCAGTGACGCGAAGCGCAAACAATCGCCACAAAATAAAAATGTGGATATAAACGCATTTGGAAAGCAAAAGACTGTAAGCACGGAACCACAACACTTACAGTTTTCAAACAATATCGTAATATTGATGTCTGAAAATATCTACTCCTACGGGGATCCGGGTAAGGGTTTTAACGGGTACAACTGATTTATATGAGTTTTATCTTCCTACTATCACAATAACTAAGGCCCACATTTTCCCAAAGCTTCTTAGTCTCCATCCCTAGCGACGTCAAATCGTACAAAGACAAATTCCAAAATAAATCTATCCTATAAAATAAATCAGGTCATCTCAGACAGGAAATGTCAAAATTCAATGAATAACAGGGCAGTACTTAATAAACGACTACCCAGACTTTTACCTCTGTTCTTTACAACCCGTTCATGGTCATTTGCAATCCAATTAAATGTTAAAAGTCATGAATCTATTAATGCTTCCTCTGAGGAATGTAAACAAGGAGGACTAGACAGTGTCCTTCGTCAGATCATGCGACACTCGGCTAATCTTTAATTCAAAGTTTGACGCTCAACAAAACAATGACTTCGATTTTCAATTCATTCATCGTCAGTGCTGCTCGCTCGCTTCTGACGTGGAGACGCAACCTACGGAGGACCTCCAAGAATATCCAGGTACAGTTCATAAAAGCTAAAGGTGTCAGGTTGAGGAGAGACCGTGAGAGATTTCCATCATGAAACGAGCGATATGTATCCTGTCACACGTCAGAAACACCTTGTCAATATGCAATTTCATATAAGAACTTCCTTAACACACACACACACACACACACACACATATATATATATATATATATATATATATATATATAATGGATTTTGACACCACAAAAATCTCATACTCTCATACTGTATGATGAGATATAAAATTATTTTATATTTTGCGTGAAAAACCAGGTCTTCCCTCCGTGCCTACTCACCTGCACATGCTTGAGGTAGTACTCGTGCAAGTGCAATGTTACGACGTCCACTGAATCCTTGAGCTCGAAGAAGTAGGCCAGGAAAGTGTACGGGAATTCAACCTCGTCGCAGCAGAGCCCTGGGTGCAGGAAGCCGACTTGTGGGTCATCGAGGAGGGAGATGTCCACCTCACAGAAGTGCCTGTTCTCACAACCGGTTGTGGTGGTGACGGCGGCGGCGGTGTAGGCGACCGCCAAGGAAAAGACCGACACCACCCAAAATGAACCTCTCCACCACCATTCACTACCCGCCATGGATTCTGTCTTGGTTAACCCTTCGGTCTGGATCATTCACCGACGCCAGGGCCCGAAGGAATAACTCTTACATTAACTATCCTTATCTCTTGTCGTCCAAGAGATACACTCTAAGATGATGCTGTGGCGTAATTGGTGTCAGACAGCCAACGAATTCTTTGACGAACGTCAAAACGCGATCGAACGAGGAAGAGAATCTTGAAAAATAAGACTGCGGTCCACCTTCATCCCTTCCTGAAGTAACACTGAGCGCTGGCCATCGCCGGCCACAGTGACTGCGCGCAGCAGTTCACCAGTCGACAACCTGACCCAGACAAAAACAAAACCATTTAGTTCCCCGAAACGAATAGGATAGCGAGGCACTGAACGAAATAATCCCGCATCCGTGTGGCGGTGGGGAACGTTCGTATTGATATAAAAAAAAAAGGTTCGAATGTTTGCCGTCTGACGCTCTGTCCCTTCGCGCTGCAGCTGCGGGGAAATAAATAGTAAGGCGGCAACGCTGCCCGAGGAAAAGATCGCATCCGAAACATGCTGAGTTGTGTAACACCACGGCCACTGTGGACAACGAGCTTCGGCTCGTTACTGCTTCTGAGCACGTTCCGGAGTTTTAAGTGGATCATTTGTATCCGCACACGCAACTACTTTCACGCACGCGTAAGCAGTATAAACGAATTCGTATACATATACGATAGTGAAGAAGATTTAAGAGATGGGGTTCGCACGATTCTAAATTTCATGCCCTTAACAAATAAATGAGCATATTACGCATAACCATTCGGTAAAAGCTTCTTATGGTTACAGATACAGTGCTAATATATTCATGAAGCTGGCATATTTGGGAAACCGTTTACGCTCCATGACATTCACCTCACCTAATCTTACCGTATATGACCAACAGTTGATTCGTTCCTTTCATAAGATACATATCTGGTTTACTTCGGAATTTTACCTATACAGCGCTTTATTGTTTATAAAATAATGGGGCTTTACCACCTCTCGGCTTAAGAAATATAAGCGGTTAGCTCATAACAAAGCCACTCAACATTTACTCCAATTATGATTTAGCCAAAATAAGGTATATGGCAATCTTAATCGTGAGGAGTGCAAGTGTTTGTCACGTACTGATATAGTAGGAACAGCTTTATGATATCAACTGTGTCGCTGTCTTAAGTTTTGAAGTTATACGACGTGAGTATAAACTGTGCATTGCAAAGTTCATGCAATTATCACGTTGAGTTTTACTACAGCGTCCGAACCCAGGCTGATTTTGTGTTATTTGGGCTTTCGGCTTATCAACTTCCAGCGTTATTAACTAAGGACGTCAGCGTCGTTATAATTCTTAAGATCAAGTATTCAGCATAAAAAGTAGGAGGATGTTGTTGGAAGTAAGGATATTTGTGCCAAGGGATGAATTGGAAGGTAAGAAAAAGGTTTGCAAGGAAAAATCTGAGAAACCAAGGTATGAAATAAATAAATACGAAGCAGATGGCTGAAACGGTGTTATCTCATACTGAGTTTAGTCTTGCTGTTACCGGTGTTAACAATGCAGTATGAACTGGTAAATCTCTGGTGTATTTGAAGCCTCAAGATGAATCGAATATGACTGTTCCCGTCCTATGGTTTTTGAATTGGCGGGTCGAGCATGCGAAGCTGCAGCAGTGGTCGTCAGCTGACCTTGGAGTTTGTAATGCCATAAGCGAGAGGATATTCTCACGTGTGAACGTCTTACGATCTAATAATTGCCATCACTTAAATGACAGCGTAGCCAGAACCATCGTACACATCAAACGTATGTCACAAAAGCACATTTGTGGACGGACCACCGTGGCGCAGCTTGGTCTGGGTAGGCATACTGCGGGAACGGAGTCGAAATTTTCAAAGTGGTCACTCGTTCGAGCCTGACAACTGCAGTTAACTAGGTAGGAGAGTGGGAAGTAGTGAGGGCAATGCTCTGCTAGAGATTATTGTATACATTCACAGGAATTTGGTGCCCTCTTCATGTTTTACATTTCGTTGCATCTATTCATTCATTTTTGGTTATAAGAATAAAACTATGCAGAAAGCTCGCATATTCATAGCTTTCAGACGAGGCTTTTAAAGATGACACAGGTTGGTTGTTGATGCAATTATCTCAGGTATGTCCATTTCCGTTTCAACAATGTTTAATGTCACACCAGATGGGTCAGCTGTAAGGCTATGGGGCTATAGTAAAGCACATCGCTGTGAGCGAGTCTTGTGTGTGACTTCGGCGCCAACGGTTACTTCCCCCCGGCGCCTGTCGAAATCTACTACCACGATCGGTGGCCACACTCAACTTAGGATTTTTTTTGCACAACCACTACTTAGCAGCCATTGGTTCATATGCAATGGCGTCCACTTAGTAAGCACTGGTCCGTCCTGGGAGATTACTACTCAGCAAGCATTACCTCATCGCGAGTGTGGCCCACTCAGCAAGCAGCCTCGTAGCCTTTTGCATATAACCGATCCTAAGGTCAGCCGTCCTGCAAGCACTGGCTTGACCCGAATATCGACCACTCAGCAAGCACCCAGCTCCTCTTGAGAACGGCTTAATCAAGTTATTAGTCTGTCCTTAACGATCTGTAGATTTCTTAACAAGACTGACTGATGGTTGAGGATCACTCAGCAAGCATCGTCCCTCCCCTAATGCGAGCCACCCAGCAAGCAATTATCCGCCTCATGGCAATCCATCACACAAGATCATCGCGAAGAACGGTTGTATAGCATCTCCATACGATGCCTTAGCGAGAGGAGGTGGTAGTAAACAGATGTCAAAATCGTGGTCATGCTGTCCAGTCGGTACCGTCATCTGCTAGCACTCCTCCGCCATAAATGAGATCTTTAAAATTTAAGACCCTTGGGGAAAGCATGACCCAAGAAGGGTGGGACAATCGTCTTTTGGACTAATCTTCTGCGTACAGCCCATCTAGCCAAGTACCTGCGGACTACCTTCGTACGATTTGCGGACAAACTTCGACACAAGGATTGAGGGGTCAAAAAGAGACATCGCCGAACACGTACACAAGTTGATGGTGTCGGGCGAAGTGGCAACACGCACCAGGCGCGTGCTGCTGAGCCTCAGTCAGCTGGCGGGGCCGGACGTCAGTGTTGCTACGACAGCAGAAAGGGCGGAACGCGGTGCCGCGCGCCGCCAACCGTAACCGCGCCGCCGCGTGTCTTCGCCACCTTGCATCCTCTGTCCTTGTCAGTAGCGCCACTATGTGTTGTGACGGACTAAACCTCGTCGACATTTGCGACGGTGCGCAGTCGTACGGGAACTCGTGAATACGCGAATTATCTTCTGTGGAAGACACAAGAATTTCAAAACGCCGTTAGTTAAAGTCCGATTTATGAAGAACGTTATATACGAAGTAATTCTAAATCGTCGTTCGTAGAAAGTTCAGGTATATTTCTTGCCTACAGCGTTGTTTATGGTGCTACCTTACGATGGTGCAAAACTACTGGACACGTGTTGGTGAGGACAGTCAGCTGCTGCGCCTTCACTCTACAATTTCAGTGTTTAGTGTGCGAACGTCTCTGAAACCAGGGCCTTTACGGGCAAAATGGGCGGTGCTTGCACTCGTGGTGGGCTTGGGTAGCCAGGTGGGAACATGGGCGGCCCACCAGGACGACCACAGGGGGCGGTGCACCCCCTGTAACAGCACGGTGGAGGTGTCCAGCTCGGAGCTGCCAGCCGTGGGGTTTATATGTCCTAGCGAACCCCTCCACCACCCTTACACCTGCCTCGTGTTCTTTCGGGACCCCCACAACCTCACCATACACCTGCATCACTTCTATCCAGACCACATGTCCGTGAGTGTCGGCCAAGGCCTCTTGTAGACGCTTAGCTCACACACACACACACACACACACATGTAAAGAGGTTACACTCTTATATCATGAGTAACAGACCAACAGAATAACCTGAGTAATGAAACTGTGAATGGGAACAGCATATAGAAGTTTAAAAAGTTGTATGAGAGAAGAGAAAGTTCAAGAGATGGTACCCAATGAGTGAGTATAGAACTCTACACTCGTATCATACAAACTTCAATTGAACATCTTCCTCAAGCATAAACATGCACAATACTTGCCTATACACACCAATGAGTGTATAGAAATATATACCAAATATATACTCACACTTTATGTTATAGTGACCAACATGGCATGAGCAGGCATGCTCCAACCGTGGTCATCCTGGGTGGAAAGAATACAATTACAAAAAAGGAATACATCAATTAGAACTCCTCGTGTGTCCGTAGACAGGACTCTTCAAGACAGAAACATTTTGGGAGGACAAAAGAGAGGGGAGAGAGGGAAAAACCTTCGCAATTCCAGGGAGGAGGAGGTATCTTATCATAACAGTCACTCCTTGAGCGGGGTGGTATCCACACACAAGCTATGGGAAGCAACAGTAGCAGTCACAAGAAATAGTCACGGTCCTGATACAACATCCCCCAATTCTGTAATGTTAATCATCAAAGGTTAATAAGTATCTGTCCATCTAGCCTTATGATGGGTGTGAGGGCCGTGAAACACTCAGCGGAGGCCCAACAGCTTTTTTTACGGCACCAGGATCACCTTGTGGCTGTCAAGGTCCCACCAGAACCGGCAAAACTCGAGCGATAACTTCAAAATACTTATTCTGCCGTCCCCAGCAGATGCTCTGGTTGGGTGACGTGACCATCTATAACCAAGATGTCATGCCTACTGCCCGGTCCAGCAGCGTCTTCTTCCGCCTAACCTCAAGTCACTCCTATTGCTGATGACCCTGACTGAATCCGGGGGATACTACATCTAAGGTCCTAACTGAACTGATGGGGGAAAAGCCATCCTAGTAGTTGAAGACTCGGAAAACCTAACTCGGCCTTACCTAACCTAACCTAGCATTCTTTAAAGCGATCGCTGCAGGTTGAATAGCGTTCAACTAACTATACCGAATACGTTGATATCTGTTTCGTCAATAATAACATTAAAATTTAGCGCCCCTGAAGTAAAATGTAAAATAAGAACTCACGTACCTTCAGCCTCCCAGCTAAAGATAAGAGCACGTACGTACTCATCCCCTGCGACGCTGAAAATATACACACACAATACACACACGTTCCTTCGTTATATAAACCTAGTTACATAAAATATGAAAACACTACTTACATAAATTTGACTTTAATTCCACACAATTTGGTATGAGTTAGTCACACATATGTACAGTTAACTTTTCAAGGAAGCAAAATGTGTGCTAGATAGGAATAATGTTAAAGTAAGGTTATGTAAGGAGAGGAGCGAGCGAAGAACTGAAGTCCAGTGCTGTACTCCGCTAGGCTGGAGCCAATCCGCCCCCCCCCCATGTCAGCAACCTTATTAAAGCTTCCAATATCTCAACCCTAGAAACCATAGCATGAGAGTTCCTGGAGAAAGTGGGAGGTGCCAAAGGGGATAAATCTCCTGGACTTTCATTATCATACACAAGTCTTGGAAGGACGATCTTTTATAAGTTTTTTCTGAAAAGAAGACATGAAACTTTATCATAAATTCATGAAAGGAGGTGGTTTCATTTGCATGATTTTTGCATGGTACTCTTACATCCTCACGCCTAACCTAACCCAACATAACATCTCAACATAAACAAAATTTAAGCTACCTAACCTAACTTAATCACCTATCCTAACATACGGTAATTTAGCCACTACACCCAGTCTAATGTAACCTAAATTCAACCACTCAACCTCACCTAAATCTAACTTCCTTTTCACAATAGTGCAGAAAATTTCTACCAATTTCAGTCTTGGGGTGTTACTATAATATCAAGTGCCTCGTTGAGTATGTGTGTCAAAAAAATCAGTAACATTCTCAGCATATGAGATGATTTCATGCTTCACAAAGTTAACTGAGTTTGAACACAGATATTTTCTTATATCTTAAAGACAACATTATGATACATTCCGACCACCCTCGTAACAATAAGCAAATAACTTCTGTTAACTAACCCATTACCTTGAGACTACGTTTACTAAGGATACAGTAGGTCAGCCTCTCTCCGTTTCCTTTGGCTCGTCCCCATCAACAGGGTCTGGAATGAGTATCTATGGTTCCTCAGTTCACTCTGACATTCTCAACTTAAGTCCAGTGCTTCAGGGTGAGGAAGGGCTTCTAACTTTATAGTAAATAGTAAATTAATAGAAATACAACTGACCCCTGAGATACTACTAACGACTGGAAAAAAAATATATATATATAAAAACCAGCAGCAATTTCAAAACAATTCGACATAATTTTACTTGCTACGACTGTGGCTTTTTCCTTGGATGTGTTATATGGAAATACCTGGAAGATTACTTACGGAGGAGATAGTAAGTATCGGAAGGGAAGGAAGGAAGGAAGTACTAATGCTGTAGTAGGCTTCTTCCAACGCCGTCGTCTGCTCCCTCCTTGCCTACGTTTGCATGGACGAGACTTTTCAGGTATGGGATCGTACCAAACGGCATGCCTTTCCTGGGAAAATGTTAATATAACGTGCCAGACAACATGCTTTTGCTGAGGGGAATGTCATTCTTATGTGTTTAAGCTGTGTTCTGTTGTGTTTTTTATCACATTTCGTGTGCAAAAAAATGCAATCAAAACATTAATAAAGCAACTGAATATGGCATAGCAAGGTGCAGAATTGTAACACAGAAATTCCCAGTGATATAAAGGTTCATCATCAATTATCTATTAGTCTGTTAACTGATTTACAGTACAGAAATATCTAACAATCAAGGGTCGTTTCTAAATTTCCAAATACATCACAAGAAAATAAACTAAGTTACTAACTGCATTTTCACTTTATAATAACAACAAATATAGGTATCCGTTGCATTTACAATAAATCCTTGTATTTAGTTACAATACTGTTTCATTTAATAACCACTTCATTAAATATATATTCCTTTGCTATTAAATTATAGTACAACAGCATGCACATTATACTGCTGGGGTTATCCCTTAAGGACCAGATCAAAGACCAGGCCCTCATATCTAATTAGCATGCTGATAACAGATGAAAAAGTGAAGGCAATCAAGGCAATGTATTATCATTAGTATGTGCCGCAAATGGTGTCACTTATTACTGTTGGTGTTACATGATGCAGGTACCACACACAATGCAATAAATGGTGTTACATTAAGGAAAAAATTGACCGCTTACAACCAGTCCTCCATTATTGTCAACACACACACACACACACGCATTGCTTACAGACTTTTTTTTTGTGTGTTATTTTCGGTGTTACTGAGAGAGATGCCACTTGTGTTACAGGTGGTGTTATGCAGCACCATGTACTACGATTCCTGGCCAGCACTCGCTGGGGAAGAGGACCGCCTGTGTGTCAGCCTGCAGCAACTGGCTCGCTTCCGAGACGTAGACCATCCAGTCTACCTCAATATTTCTACGTTACCCGTGGAGGCCTACGGCCAGGCTTTCCTCCCGCACCATCCGGACACTGGTGAGCTTACAGCCCGGCTCAGTAAGCCTCTCGCCCAGCTGGTAGTAAAGTCTTACAGGGCTGCTCACTCCCTAAAGGAAAATGTAGAAGCTTAACCTAACCTGTTGAAAGAATAATGCAGCAAGAGCAGTGTTAAAACACTCTCTCTCCCAGCCCTCTCACACAGCTGGTTTCTTCCCTACAGGGCGTCCTGGTTTCAACTTCACGTACGAAATGCGGAGCTCGGGCGACGTCGAGCCAGCTGTGAGCGGCCTGGACCACGCCCACCTGGGAGACTGTAGCTACAACGGCGTCCCCGTCTTGCACCAGCTGTCCAACAGGTTGGTTTACGTCCCCGCCAACTGTATGCTTGTCTGTGTATCCCTGGGGATAAGGGACAAAGAATACTGGCCGCGTATCTCCCTGCGTCTTGCTGAAGGCGACTCAGAGGGGCGGGAAAGGGAAGGAAGGGGAATGGATATAAGTAAATGAAAAAATAAATATACATATATACGTATACATATATGATCAAAAAGGCTCTTCAACCATCGCGAAACCAATAAGGAAAAAAAAAAAAAACCGACGTAATATTAATAGCATCAATCTGCAACACTAGCAAGTAACAGGAATAAACGGAAGTAACAGCTGAAGTAACAGAAAGCAAAGCAGCAGCAGCAGCAGCAGTAGTAGTAATAGCAGCAAGCAAGCAGCGGTTGCTGCAACAGCAGCAGCAGAAGTGTAAACACCATTATGACGGCTGGCCATGTAAGGCGAACGCTGCCGCTCCAGCCGACTCGACACATTATTGTCTCATCACACCAAACACGCTTCCCTCTGATTCATTCCCGTGTAATTGCCTAGCATGTTGTGCGCCTGTGTATATATACTGCATATCCACACGTGAATACGTAAGTGTTACCGAACTCTACCTGCATGAGGGTACACCGCGAGCGAAGAAAAGTCACTTTGGCTAGGCTGTATCACGTCAAAGAACTTATCACTCCAGAAAACATTTCCGTTACTGGAGGCAGCGCAGCCTTGGGCTTGCAGGAGCCTCTGGGAAAAGATCCTGGGTAACACCAAGACTTTTTTCTTTTTTGGAAATGAGTCCTAAGGCAATTATACATAAAATAAATAATATGGATATGTAAAAATGGTCGAAATCCGAAGACCCAACTTGAAATGCGAAATGCAAGATGTATAATATTAATTTTCACAAAGGATTTCTATTTCTTTTGTCTTTTAAATTGTCAACACTTTTTAATAACGTTCAAGACTGTAACAAGCTAGATTACTAATTTCTAGGTTTATGTACGATAAATTCTACCAATTCGCAGAACCCAAAATGGACGAAATCCTGTAGTTTCAGGTAGGCTATTGAAGGAAGACATTTCTTCAAAGAGGTTTAAAGTATCCCAACAGAAAAGATTGCGAGATGGTTTCTCCGGAGAGACCGTGAGATAAATATCATCTATTACGAGAAAGCAGTTAAGTGACTGAAAAAAATCTGGAAGAAAAGACAAAAGATACATTATATTTTTCTGTTGTGAAAGTATGAAGCCTAATTCTCACGATATTTTGGACATTTTCTTACCTTCTCATGCCTTAACTAATCTTACCTAACTTACAACCAATCTTAACCTAACCAAATTTAATACATAACTTAATCACCTACCCTATCCCGATAACCTAACCTAACCAAAAAAGTCAGTCACTTAACCGTACCGAACTTAATAACCTCAGACTCAACCACCTAATCAAACCTCCTTTCACGATATAGTGCAGAGCCTCTGCCTTGAATCAACACCTTTAAATGTCTATAAAGGTCTTGGAAGTAAAAAAAAAAAAAAAAAAAAAAAAAGTCCTCGAGGTAACCATAACCATACAGAATCCAGTCCATACAAAGAACTCTATACAATGACGGTGGGCTCAAAATAGAGACTTCATACCAAGAGACCTGTATATAAAGACCAGTGTGAAAAAAAAAGAGACCGCAATGGGTTTCGATACTCGAGCCAAGCGAGTACGGACGGGGTCGGTCGGTCAGTCAGTGATTTTCCCAAGGGGGAAGCGAGTAGTGGTGATGGAATCTTCCACTGGGGGTGTGACGCATCATCTGCACTACAGCCATCTTGTCCAGTGATGCTCACTACTATTGTCAGCACTTCATTTCTAGATCTTAAACTTCGGCCCTCAGAATATCTCCGTTCTTCACTGCTGCTATGTTCTTTGGTGGATGAACGTCGTTCTTCGCTGTGGCTAACTGTTCTCCAGTCCAGCTTTGTTCTTCATAATGTATATTTTGTTCTTGTTTTTTTATTCCATCGTATTTTTACGTTATAGTTTTGCTCTTCATAAATACATTTTGCTCAGGGCAGTTTTGATCTTAGTGTCACTGTTCAGTGCAGCTTTGTTCTTCACTGCCGATCTGTTCTTCAGTGGAGCGTTTTTCTTTGTTCTTCTGTGGATCTTTGATCACTGCATGTTTCATTTTCATTACATTCATGATCTTACGTTTACGTCACTATATTTCCTTCGAAAGTTCTTTGTTCCTTTTTATTCCTTGCATCACTGCTGTTCTCTCTCTCTCTCTCTCGGTATTTCTGGCCATCCCTATACTCATCTTCACTGCCATATTATTCCCTGGCTTTCCATGGCTCATCTCAACTCTTGTTCTCATCTGTTTCGCCCTCATTCCTTCTGACTGCTTACTTTCTTCTCTCTAACTTCGCTTTTCCCCTTTCGTTTAATCTGTCTCCTGACCATATCCTTCCGTTCTCTTGAATCACAGTCCTCCGTTCATCAAAGGTGAATCATATCTTCTGATTATGTGTGTGTGGGGATTACGTCTTCCAGTAAGCTGACTGCGGGGAAAAATATATGAGTACTGGCGTGTGATGGATCTGCTTTGTACCGCCTAGAAACATAGGTACTGCGCCACTGAAATGTTTCATTAAGTTACCGGTTTCGCATCCAAGAACAAATGAGTTATGTATATATATATATATATATATATATATATATATATATATATATATATATATATATATATATATATAAACGTCTCGAGAACCGGCGTCATCATATTGCGAAATTCATTCTCACTGCCGCTGTTGTCAGCGCCCACCACCATCATAACAACCACAACACTACAGTGTGAGGGTTATGAGTAGCGGACTCGCCACAAAAGTTGCCGATACAGGAGTCGAATCCTCCTCGCCAGAGAGAGAGAGAGAGAGAGAGAGAGAGAGAGAGAGGTGGCCGTGTTCACAACACCCACAAGTGAAGGTCTGTTGGCGAGAGTAAACTCATGCGAAGGTACGTACAGTCGAGGACATGATGACACACCGGGTCGAGACTGTACCGGGCCTCCTGAGTCTCCTCGTCGGGATAGGAGGACCCGGTAAAGATTAGATCTAAGAGGCACGTACCAGGGACTAGTGCAGTGCAGTAGAGGACGTCCTTGAACTGCATCCACTAACTGTACTGTGTATGTCAACAAAGACTGGCAGAAAAGTCGCCAGACTTGTTTACTAGCCGCCAGGGTGTCCCAACTCCCTAGCGAGAAGTCTTGCTGGCGCTCACAAAACTCGCGCACAATACGAACTTCCGCCTCTGCTCGACATGATTAACTTTTATATACTTTTGTGTGATTTGATGTGCCGGTAAACGTCAGCCCACGTCCAATCTACCTGTTCATCCTCCCCTCAGAACTGGTCGATAAATGGCAACATACAGGGATTAGAGACGGGACAACAAGAGCGTAAACTCTCTCCTGAAACACACAAATGGTAGTAACACTAACGTAAACGTACATACAGCTCTAAATACATAATCGCAAACATGGCCCTGTGTATACAGTGCGAGCCATCCTAGGAATTCAAAGGTAGATGACGTCTAATTTGCATGCGAGAATAACCAGGTGAGCTGACGACACCACGTATGTGCCCCTGGTAAACAGACCATAGATCTGCATCTCTTGTCTTCCATTGTTCGCGGGGCGAAACCTGGCGACGCTACGCACCAGGGGCGAGGAAGTGGGGCCCAGGAAACAGGTAGTGGGGACGGGGCACGATGGGACCTCCCGAGCACGGAGGTACGACCCTTGAGCAGAAAAGCACGAACCTTTGAATATGGTGGTCTGGCCTTTGACCAGGGCCCTAAGTGTCGTATCAAAGGCCAGGCCATCGTACCTAAGGGGGTCGTAACGCCGTGCTCAAGGCAGGTATCAAAGGTACAGATTCCACGTTCCCTCTGTCAAGCCGTCGCAAAAGGTTTCACTCCTTCCGACGCCCGCTTGACCTTGTGAATTCCTTCGGGCACATTTCTGTTTTCCAAAATCTCTTTCATAATCATTCAGTCCGGACGCCTCACACTCACTCACTCTTTCCTTGTATGGCTGGTGCGGCCAGGGAGACTAGGGCTCAGCCGGACGCGAGTGTATGTGTAGCGTCTCCCACGATATAAATATATCTATGCTCACGTTCACCACTGGAAGGGATGTGTCTGCTGTTATAAATAGCGCTGGAGACAATGCGCTGCCTTGCGGTACCCCCCAGGGCTTACTGTGGTGAATTCTTGTGTTTATGGCAACAGTGGCACCATCAGCTGGTTGAGAGAGAGATACCCGCCATGGCAAGACTTTGAGAAAGAAAAACGACTAAAAATATGGAATTCAACAGCAGTGCCCGGAGTACCACGGATGAGCAAAGACGGTATTGACAACCTCCTGAATGCGATAATAAACTATGAAGCACGATGACAGTCCTTGTAATACAATAAATACCCTTGCAGTCACTTTGGTAATAATTCCTGGAGGGCGAAAACGACGCGTGAAGGACGCAAACGATAACTTGGGTACAACAACAACAACTCCTGGAGTACGATGGCTGTCTTGGGGTACGATAATTACCCGGGAGGTACGATGGTCGTGCGTGTGTGTGTGTGTGTGTGTGTGTGTTGACGCGTCCGAAGGCTTCCACGCGAGTGAAACGCATATCCATCGCTCGGCTTTGGGCGATGACCTTCACGAACTGCAGACTGCTTGTTTATAAGACCAAGGTGTGTGTGTGTGTGTGTGTGTGTGTGTGTTTCCCAACAGCTGCGAGCTAATGAAGCCAAAGCCTTGGGAACGAGGCAAGACCCAATCAAACATGTTGACGACCACTTAGAACCAATCCTAACAAGGCAACGTGCGTGAAGCCATAGCCAAACACAAGACCCGCAGATCGACTCCCACAGACATAATCAGTTCGAAACATCAATAAGAAGATCTATAAATGCATGAAGACAAATACTATTAATCTGATTTCCTCGGAGATGAGACGCTCGCCATGCAACTTAGCCTGGGGCCATAGTCATATGTGTCCGTTGGATATGACTGGCGGGGACAGGAGATGCGCCAGCCACGCCAGACAGAACACTCGTGGGGAAGCGCTTGGTTAAAGTGCCGTACACAGCCACGTGTTTAAGCGGGCACCAGACCCAAGACCTCCGAGGAAACTTTTCTAGAGTGCACTGTTACTGAGTGCATGACGAAAGCCGGTTCCTTGAGCCTGGCTTGACTCAAAGAAGAGAGCAACGAGTCACAGGGTAAGGCTTAGAGGCCTTCAATTAGCCTATCTTGGAAAAGAGAAGAGCGAGGGGTGACCTGATCAAAACCTTTACTTTTCCCCGAACTCACACACTGACACCGTCCTTCCAGGCGGCGTTACCCGTCCGTACAGGCGTTAACAATATCGTTTAACTATCCCTACAGCATTTAACGAGCCGCCCCCCCTTGGTGACCGACCGACGGTCTGCCCCCTCATCTCTTCCTCCCGGTGTCGCTGGAGCCCAGGAGCCAGCCCGTCCACCACCCTCAAACATCCTTTGGTACATGAAAAAAAGGGGCATCAATTCACCTTGTCTCTATACACCCTGAGGAGGGTGACAGCTGAGGAATGGTCTTGATAATACACATCATTACCGTCCTCCCTCCCTCCCCTCCTCCTCACCCCACTTTTCTTCTTCTTCTTCTTCTTCGTCCTCGTCTTCTTCTCCTTCTTCCTCCTGGGTCGTGATGAGCATAGGAGCGTTCCCGAGCGTAGGAGCGCTCCCAGGGCAGCCTCGGTACGCCACGTCGTCCTGCTATACACACGTCTGACGATGCAATGACGATGATGATGATGATGATCGCCTGAAGGGAGGCCTCTGGAAATACGGCCGTCGACGTGGTCTTCATTGTGTGTGTGGTCTCCGTATGGAGGGAAAAAATATGAAAAGGACGGAAGAAAGTCTTGTCCCACACCAGGTCCTCCCAGCACACTCTGTAAAGGTCCCGCCTCCCACGAGATGTTTTCCACGACATTCGTGAGAGCTTAAGCTTAAAGGCTTCTCGAAAGAACGACTCCGCAAGACGACCAGTGAAGCTTAAATTGGCCGTATTAACGGTAAACACCGGCCGTATAGGCCTCACACTGCGACGGAGGCGCCCTAGTCAGTCCGCTAGGGGTAGAACACTCACTCGTAGAAGGCGAATTTCCCTAGGACTACCCTGGGACCATTTGCTGACTTGGTATTTATAGGTCGAACGACCCAGGGACACTGTCACCTGGTTACGTAATGATCGGAAGACTAGGGAAAACTGTCATATTGTTACACATAGATCGAACGACTAGGGAGCACTGTTACCTCGTTACTTACAGACGGAACGACCCAGGGAGGTTGTTATCTTGTTACAGAAGGGACGACCGGGGGACCTTGTTATCCTTGTTATCTTGTCACTTACAGACGGGACGACAAGTAGACAAGATATCCTCTGAAGGACCCGTTCGGCCTGGGTTTAATGCAGGGATTTCTCGCGACAGGGACAAGGTCCTTCGGCTGGAGTGGACCTAAATCCTTACAGGAGAGAGTCTGTGGTTCTTCCTCCCATGCATCCTGGGTAATAGAGGGGATCATAGGGGAGGGGGTTGCTCTGGTATCCATGGGGTAGAGAGAAGTGAGAGGGAGGGAGAGAGAGAGGGGAGGAGAGGGGCTGGTGTAGTGTAGTGAGAGGGCCGGGAACAATAAGAACACCCCCAGGATCCGACGCCATTAATCATGCGGGCCAACTTGCCGCTCCGCCCTCCCTTCCCCTCCCCTCGGGAGCGACGCCCCCTAGCAACAGCCGACCACCACGGGGTGAACCACGGGGCGAGCGAGCGAGGGAGGGGTGGAGGAGTAGGGGGTGGTAACCACGGGGTGCACCATGGGGAGAGGAGGAGGAGGAGGAGGAGGGGGCACCATGGGGCGAGGAGTGGGCATCATGGGGCGAGAATGAGGGGGAGGGAGGGGCACCATGGGGCGAGAAGGAGGAGGAGGGAGGGGCATTATGGGGCGAGAAGGAGGGGGAGGGAGGGGCACCATGGGGCGAGAAGGAAGTAAGGACGAAGAATGGAAGAGACAGATGAACCATAAGGAAGAAGGAGAAAGATTAAGACGGAGAAGCTGAATGGAATGCATAACGGGGAGGAGGAGGGGGTCGGGTCGGTCGAGGTGATGAATTTATGTATAGAGAGATGCTGACGTGATGAATGATGAATAATGAGAGGGAGGAGGGGAGGGGCGGGAGGAGGAGGGAAGCTATGAGACGGGGCAGGGGTGACCAGGGAGTGGGGGGGAGGGAGGGCAGAGTAATGGGACTCGACGACCTTACCTACGAGTCCCTACCCATCTACCTACCTACCTACGAGTCCCTACCTATCTGTCTACCTATGTACGAGTACCTACCTATCCATCTACCTACCTACGAGTCAGGGGTAGCGGGTGACCTGCCTGGTTCACAATACTGTTGTTATCTGCCGCCACACAGCACCTGCCTCCCCAGCTGTCTACCCTGGGGGTTCACCCAGTGGTGTTCTGAGCCATGCGTTCCCTCTCTCCTGAAGGCGTCACGTCTAAACCCCTATGAACCCCTGACGAAGTCGACCATAAGACTGAGGGGTCTTGTATGCGTCAGTGTACTGATCCTTTATACGTATTCTCAGGAACTGTTGGAGAATCAGTGACTCTGATTCCTACTGCGTGTCAGTCCCTTCGTCTTTGCAGGCTTGGTCAGCTCAAATCCTTCCAGCTCTTCGTGGCAGTTCTTGTGTGCTCCCATTCCCCGTTGTTCAGGTCGTAAATCATTTCTCAAATCTCTCCTCCTCCTCCTCCTCTCTCTCTCTCTCTCTCTCTCTCTCTCTCTCTCTCTCTCTCTCTCTCTCT